>JAQQSK010004823.1:1189-21911 GCA_028658325.1 Potorous gilbertii
GAAAATAACCTTCTATGGTCTTATTTTTTTTCCCTTTTCTGGGCATTTTCCCAGCCAGTTACTTGACTTCTGAGAGTCCTCTCCACCCTGGCCTAGGTCTGCCCAGCTAGTGCTTGGGGTCTGAGATTCAAATGCTGCTCCCCAGCCTCAGGGCTTTTGGTGGCAGGCCTGGCTGCTGTTCAATGGGAGTTTAATTTCTGGTGCTTAGATGGGGGCAGGGCCGCCTCCCAGGCTCAGTTCCCTCAGGGGATTTATGCAGAGACCTTTTGTAATGGAGCTCCTGTCTGCTCTGGGAGCCTCTGGCCACCTGCTGTCTCTGCCTGCCTCTGCCACTGTCTCCCGAGGGGCCCTGAGTCCCAGAGACACCCTGCTCCCCTTTCAGCCCATCTCTCTCACTGACCTGTGCGTCTGTGGGTGGAGGGACCTCCGCAGCCGCTGGAGATTCTGTCCCTGAAGCCTGCTCAGATCTGCTTGCTCCTTTCAGTGACACGCGGCCAGGGCAGGGCAGGGCCCTGCTCCTGTCCGGTGTGCAATGGACCTTTGGGATCGGTTTTTCAGGGCTCTCTGGAACGGAAATCTCCTTCACTGTGTTGCTGTGTGGCTTCCACTGTTCCAGAATTTGTTGGGAGTTCTTTATAGAGGAAATCCATGAGCTGTGGGTTGGGAGCTAGCATATGTGAGTCTTTCTATTCCGCCATCTTGGCTCCGCCCCCCCACCTTAGATAGCTATAATACACAATGTTACATGTAAGTTCATGAGGAAGACATAAAACAAAGAGCTATGTCCATTTACTGATTGCTAATGAAGGAACCAGAGAAAGCTTTTTTGTGTCAAAGTCTCTGTGTGATATGTCTGGATCTATGCCTAAGAAAGATTATTCTGGCAGTGTTATTGCAGGAAGGAGAGAATTGCAGTAGCAATTTTAGGAAGACCTGCTAGAAAATTATTGCCCTTGATCAGGCTGGTGATGGTTAGTCTCTATACCAAAAACCCTGAATTCCCTAAAGGGGAAACCCAGAAAGACCTCAGTGATCCTATCTTCTTCTTAATTACAGACTGATAACAATTAATAACTATAGGGTAGAAATAACCAAAGCAGCAGTAAAGGATTAGCCCAGAGCAGACTTCTCAATTTCAAAGACTGGTCTCTACAAACTTGCCTCCTGTGTCTATCTGATAAATCGTGGCTACTGTGTCTATAGGTGTGGAGCAAGAAAAGGGACCAAAAAGGGATACAGAAGATTCTAAAAACTTTAAGGCTTCCTATAGCACAGAAAGGCATAAGTTTTTGTCAGGCCTATTTTAAAGAACCTCTAAATCATTCCCCTGTTTATAAGGTCAGTATCCAAAGTTCCTTTACCTTATTTGAATGGAACTTAGCTTTGTCCTGCCCTGTCCTGCTTGAGCCACATAGAAGCTAGGCCCTGGACAAGTGAATGCCTCCTGTTCATTTATTGAAGTTTGAGGCCAGCATTCTAACATTAACTTCCTGCTATTTACTATTGAAGGGAAGGAAGAGGCAATTAATTGTTCAGTTCCCTAAAAATCTAGTGATTTGACATCACAAGAATTTTCCCTGTCTGCTTATAAACATTGGTAATATTGATTGCAGAACATTGGGAATGTTTGTGTGGTTTGGAGGGGTAGCAGGCTGTTAAAGAACACAGACAGGACACTGGGATTCCTAAGTGAGAAAATTTGAGAAGCAGAAGGGGAGCTGACCAAATAATCATCTGAGTCATTTCAACTCAAAGCAAAGAAAGCCAAACAACACACTCCAGGTAAGAGTTGGCCTAAAACACAGTGGAACTATAATAGGCCTTTTTTGGGGCATTCTATTAATACTTTAATGATAACAATCCATAATTATTGGCTCAAATGTCTCATAATGGCACGACTCATTAGTCAAGTCCTTAACCAGATTCTTCTCAGACACAAGCTTGATCTTATCTTTTTTGTGTTCACTGAAAACTTAATAATCATTAACAAGTACATTACAAAATATGAGGAACAAGGAAGGGAACCATATGAGAAACTGTAAACATACAGTTTTTTTAAAAAGAAAAATATATGTTTAACAAGTTGGCAACAACATTTCTCTGTTTTCCTTCTGTAATTTTTTCCTCTGTGCATTTAAACTTTTTTTAAAAAAACTCTTGCTTTATTTATTTCAAGAATTTTAGTTGATTAGGTGTATAGGCTGTTTTTCTTTGAGGCTTTCTTTGTATATCTGAATAGACCTTGACCTAAAAGAGCCAAGGTCTCCCATTGCATCCTGGGCCATCTCCAGTCATCCTGTTGAATATCAGGCCACTAGACCCAGATGACTCAGGAGAAGAAAGTGAGGTTGGTAACCTTGCACAACCCTCCCTCACTCAAATCAAAGTCAAGTGCACGTCATGCAGTTTCTCTGATTCCATGGTTTTCTTCAGCAATAGATGAACACAACAACAAGAATAACATTATGTTTCGCAACCTTTCCTTTTTTCTTGCCAATCTGAAGGATGCACAGTAAATTTCAATTTCTTTCTGATTTTCAGTTTTCCTACCAGTTTTTGTCAAATAAAAGTCCTTACCCCAACTTGGAATATCAAATACTATATTTGATTACTTTTGAGTCTTGAAAGTTTAATCTTCTACGTGACTCAACTTTTCTATTTTTTCATCAGTACCAAATTGCTGAAGATAATCAATTTATAGTATAGTTTCAGATCTGGTACTTCTAGGCTCCCTTCATTCCTTTGTTTTCTTCATTGTTTCCCTTGAGATTCTTGACTCTTTGTTTCTCCTGGTGAATTTTATTATTATTTTATGTACTTCTATAAAATTGCCCCTTTGTAGTTTGATAAAGTACCAATTTTATAAATTAATTTATATGGTATCTTCAGTTTCATAATACTGAAAACATCCCAAATATGAGCACTTAAATATCTACAATTATTTTAGTCTTCCTTTATTTTTGTAAAAAGTGCTTTCTACTTATATTCAAGGGCAGTTAGGTAGTAGATAGAGTGCCAAGCTTGGCGTCTTGAAAATTCATCTTGTTGAGTGCAGCTTGGGTCTCAGACACTTACTGTGTGACCCTGGGCGGGTCATTTAATTATGTTTGCCTTAATTGCCTCATCTGTAAAACTAGTTGGAGAAGGAAATGGCAAACCACTCCAGTATCTTTGCCAAGAAAACTTCAGAAGGGGTCACTAGGAGTCAGTCATGATTGAAACAACTGAAAAACAGTTGTATTCATATATATCTTGAGTATATCTTAGTAGAGAGATACTCAGATGTTTTATGTATTTTGTAGTTATTTTTGAATCAGATTTCTTTTTATATCTTCTTGCTGGGCTTTGTTAGTAATACAGAGTGTTCAAAAGTCTTTGTGCAGTTTTAAGTTTTAATAGCATAAAAAAAAGACCGAACAAGAAAAGCTTATGTGAAAAGTTGCCATACAAAGAGGCCATTCTCAAATAAAGTATATTTTTTATTTTAAATGTTGTATTTTTATTTTCAATTGCAAATTCTCTTCCTCCCTCCACCCCATTCCTATCCATTGGGAATGGCAAGAAATACAATCTCCATTACACATATGAAGTCATGCAAAACAATTCCACATTAGCCATGTTGCCAAAAAAGAAAAGAAAAGAAACAAACACAGGATAAAAGAAGAAATATTTTGACCTCCACTCAGAGTCTATCAGTTCTCTCTGTGGAGGTAGATAGCATTTTTCAATGAGTCTTTTGGAACTGTCTTGGATCACTGTATTGATCTAAGTAGCTCAATCTTTCACAGTTGATTATCATTACAATATTGCTATTACTGTATACAATATTATCCTACTTCTACTAACTTCACTTTGCATCAGTTTATATGTCTTCTCAGGTTTTTCTGAAATCACATCCTTTATCATGTCTTGTAGTCCAATTGTGTTCCATTACAATTATACTTGTTCAGCCACTCCCCAAATGATGGACATCCCCTCTACTGCCAACAGACTCACACACATAGCTGCTGAAATATTTTTGTACATATTGGTCCTTTTTCTTTTGTCTCTTTGGGGTATCAACCTATTAGTGGTATTGCTGTGTCAAAGGGTATGCACCATTTTTTAGTCCTTTAAGCATAGTTTCAAATTGTTCTCCAGAGCAGTTCACAACTCTACCAACAGCATATTAGTGTGCCTATTTTCCACACCCCATCCAGCATTTGTCTTTTTCTTTTCCTATCTTGCTAGTCAAACTGATAGGTGTAAGGTGCTATAAACAACTAAATGAAAAAGTTATCTAAATTATTAATAATGAGAGAAATGTAAATTAAACGATTCTGAGATTCCACCACAAATCTTTCAGGTTGGCAAGAAAAAGGAATGACTACAAAATATCTATAAAAAAACCTCAAATGAAAACATAGCTTAGACACAAAATCAATGAGAATTCTTGAAATAAATGAAGCAAGACTTTTTTAAAAAGTAATTTTCTTAAAGAAAAGAAAATATGGAAGAGGACACAAATGGAGCAATTTCATTATTACTTTGTTAAATATATGTATATATACATGCTATAAATGTCTATTTTGTTTGGCCTTAATAGTTTAAAACTGCACAAAGAATTTTAGAATACCCTGCTTTTAAAAAAAGTTGATGGTTTTTGTGGGTTCATTCTATATCCTGCCACTTTACCAAAGTTATTTCAATCAATATTTAGTTGAATTTCTATGGTTCTCTAAATAAACCATCATATTATTTAGCATTTCTAGAGCTACAATGAGTAATAGTGGCAACAATGAACATCCTGTTTATCTTTTTTATTAGATTTGTCTAAGGCCAAAGGAGGTAGTTTGAAGTCTCCAACAATTATTGACTTAAAATACATTTCTTTTTGTAGTTCAACTACTTCATTCTTTAATTAAATGTTCTACCATTCAGGCAGATATAATTGCTTCATTTCTGGTACCTTCATTTAAAACATGACTTTTCTGCTTGTCACTCTGAACTCTATTTTTTAATTGCCTTTGTCTGATATCAAGACTCCAGCTTTTAACGGAATTCTATTGTACTCCATATGCTATACTCCAAACCTTCATTTTCAATTCATATGAATCTTTGTTTTAAATATGTTGCTTTACACCTGATCCTATTGGGAAATTAACTAGTGTTTCTCCATACAGATAATGTTAGCTTGTGGTTTTAGATAGATACTGTTTACCATTTTTTTTTAAGTCCACTTATTCCTATGTTTCTTGGTCTCTGTTTCCTACTTCTGTGCTTTGGTATACACTAAGTCCTTATACAGAGTCACATGTAGAGGACAGAGGCTATTTCTTTTTGTCTCTATTCCTAGTGCCTCATTTTATGTTTTGTACTCAATAAATGGTATGCTGGGCCTTCTCCAGTCATCCTGATTGACATATGGCCGCTGGACCAAGATGGCTCTGGAGGAGAAAGCAAGACTGGTGGCTTTGCACAGCCCTCCCTCATTTAAATCCAGTTCAATTGCAAGTCATGTCACCATCTTCCTGAAAATGAAGAACAAATCACACAACATAGTAAGTACTTAATAAGTGTTAATTGAATTTAATGAAATACAGAAAATGAAAAAGTGGTCTAAGAAAATGTATCAGGAAATAGGATCTGGCTTTCTGAAACAGTTTAATATAGAAGAATGAATTCTTTGTTGGTCATGAACAGATTATGTCTTCAAATTCAGGACACATAAGGAAAGGAATGAAGGGTAGAGTTGATATGAATCTGGGGGAAAGAAGTCCATGACATATTACGTTTATTTCTAAACTAGACATAAGTTAAACTACAAGGCCAGTTCTCTATCTGCTGTGCCACAATGCCTTACAAACTATGCATACAATAATGATGATGATGCTAATAAATCATCTTTACCAACTTCACGGTTCATAATACACTTTCCTCATAACAATCCTGTGAGATGGATAGTACATTATCTCCCTTTTACAGAGAAGCAACTTGCCCCAAATCACATGGCTCATAAGTGATGAACCTGAGATCAAAACATAAGACTTCTGAAGCCAACCTTTCCACTACACAACACTGCCTCCATTCTGTGATTTTAATTTAATTTAATTTTGATATCAAGTTCTCTAGTATATAATGAAGGGAAAAACTCTTTAAAAGTTAAAACATTCACCCATCTCATGTCTTCTAAAACCTCTCCTACCTCTGTAATTCTTCTTAGATCAACAATAGCGGTTCAGCAGTTGTATCTAAAAGATCTGTGGGCATTTTTTCGTCTGAGCCAAGAGATAATAATTCATTTCAAGTTGCCAGGTGCTCTCTTACTAACATTTCACTTGTTATTTGAATCAACTTGCTTTTTTAAAAGTAATTTACTGGGAAATTAATTTTTTTTTTTACCAATAAAACTAATTAAACCTTTAATAGAGCTTTACATTTAAGTAGAGCTTTGAATTTGAACCATGAAAACCAGGGTTCAAATATTTTTTTTTTGTTTATTAATAGTTGTGTGATAATGGACAAGTCACCTAATCTATTTCAGTGTCCATTTCTTCATTTGTGTAGTGAGGAAGTTGGGCTAGAAAAATCTCAAAATTTTTTTTCTACCTGTAGAGCTAAGTGGTGAAGAGGACAAACTGCTGACTTGGAGTCAGGAAGACTTGGGGTTGAATGCAGCCTCAGCACTTTATCAGCCTTCTGACTGGAAAAGTCACTTGATTGCTCTCAGCCTCAGTTTCTTTATCTTTGAAACAGGGGTAATACTGATCTCATAAGGCTGTTGAGAGAATAAAAAATGCATCTGAAGAATTTGCAAATTTTAAAGGTATCTATCAGTTATCTATTAGTTATTACTTAATCGTGTCATCTTGCATTTAAAAAAAAAACCTATACACAGATAACTTTAACATCTTATCAGTTATTCCCACCTTGTATCCCACTGAGCCTTGTATTTGTGTAGAGTTTTTTTTTTACATTTCTGTTGTCCATGTGTATACTGACCCTCCGGTTCTATTTTCTCCATTTTGCATTAATTTATGCTAAGTCTTCCATACTTCTTTATATTCCTCATATTTGTGATTTTTGATTGTATTATAAAAGCATAATGCTTTTATATTTCACACCTTGTTTGGGTATAATCCAAATGTTGAACATTTAGGTTATTTGTAGTTTTCAAAAATTATAAATAATTTACATGTTTAAATAATTTAAACTTTTTCATTTTTGATAATATTCTTAGTATATATTGTCAACTATGAACTTTTTGGAGAAAGTTTATATTTTTACTCAATTACATGTAAAAATAAATTTTATCATTTGTTTTTTTTATAATTTTTGAATTCCAAATTCCCTCCCTCATCCTTCCTCCCCATCCCCCTTGAGAAGGCAAAACTTTTTATATAAGTTGTACCTGTGCATTCATGCAAAATCTGTTTCTATTTCAGTCATGTTGCAAAAGAGAACACAGACAAAAAAAATAACGCAAAATAAAGTTTAAAAAAAATCTAAACTTTGCTCTGCACTCAGACTCCAGTTCTTTCATTGGAGGGTGACAGCATTTTTTATCATAAATTTCCTTTGGAATTTTCTTGAATCACTGTATTACTGAGTCATTTATAGTTGATCATCATTCAATATTGCTAGTACTGTCTACAAAGAACTCCTGGAGCTGTTGACTTCACCTCACATTAATTCAAGTCTTTCAAGGTTATTTCTGAAAACATCTCGCTCATCATTTCTTCTTTTTTTTATTTTATTTGTTTTCAGTGTTCTACAATGACTTCCATATATCTTAGATTTTTTCCCCTCACTCCTCTGCTTCCTCCCTACCTCCCCACTCCCTCCCTGTGATGCATACAATTTTATATAGGTTCTACAATGCATTCCTATTAAATACATTTTCACCTTAGTCATGTTGCATAGAAGAATTAGAATGCATGGGAGAAATCATAAAACAAACCTAAACATAATACGAAAGAAAATGATCTGCATCATTCTTCAATTGAATTTCATAGCTCTTTCTCTGGATGGGGAAGGCATTTTGCCTTAAAGGATCATTGGGAATTTTTTAAGTCCTTGCATCGCAATGAAGTACTAAGTCTATCAGAAAAATTCCTCGCACACTGTAGATGTTGCTGTGTACAAAGTTCTCCTGGTTCTGCTCCTTTCACTCCTGCTCATCCTGTCTTATAGAACAATATTATTCCATCATAATCATATACTGCAATTCCCCAATTAATGGGCATCCCTTCAATTTCCAATTGTTTGTCACCATAGAACCTTTTGCTCTTTCCTTTACACTCTTTGGGATACAGACATAGTAGTGGTATTGCTAGGTCAAAGGGCATACACAGTTTGATAGCCCTTTGGGCATAGTTCCTAATTGCTCTCCAAAATGGTTGGATCTATTCACAACATCACCAGCAGTGCATTGGTGTCCCAATTTTTCCACATCCCCTCCAACATTCATCATTTTTCTTTTCTATTAGCTACTCTGATAGGTGTGAAGGGGTACCTCAGAGTTGTTTTAATTTGCATTTCTCTAACAAGTAGTGATTTAGAAAATTTTTTTCATGTAACTATAGATAGTTTGGATTTCTTTTTCTGAAAACTTCCTGTTCATATTCTTTGGCCATTGAGTAATGACTTTTATTCTTATAAATTTGACTCTGTTCTCTCTCTCTTTCTCTCTCTCTCTCTCTCTCTCTCTCTCTCTCTCTCTCTCTCTCTTTCTCTCTCTCTCTCTCTCTTTCTCTCTCTCTCTCCTCCCATATATATAATAAATAGATAGATAGATAGATGAAAAATGAGGCCTTTATCAGAGAAATTTGCTGTAAATTCTTCCCCAAGTATCCTGCTTTCCTTCTAATTTTGGTTGCATTGATTTTATTTGTGCAAATCTTTTAAATTTCATGCAATCAGAATTATCCATTTTACATCCCATAATGCTCTCTCTCTCTTGTTTGATCCCAGATTCTTCCCTTATCCATAGATCTGACAGGCAAAATTTTCCATGCTCCCCTAATTTGCTTATGACCATCACCCTTTATGTCTGAACCATGTACCTATTTTGAACTTATCTTGGTATATAGTTAGAGTTGTTGGTTAATACCTATTTTCTGCCAAATTGCTTTCCACTTTTCCTAGCAATTTTATGGTGAGTTCTTATCTCAAAAGCTTGGATCTTTGGGTTTATCAAACCCTAAAATACTAGAGTCATTTAGTACTGTGTCTTGTGTATTCCATCTATTCTATTCATCCACCATTCTATTTCTTAACCAGTACCAGATTGTTTTGGTGATTACCACTTTGTAATACAGTTTGAGATCTGGTACAGTTAGTCTACCTTCACTTTTTTTTCATTGATTCCCTTCATATCCTTGACTGTTCTTCCAGATGAATTTCATTGTGATTTTTTTCTAGCTCTAAAAAATAATTTTTGGTAGTTTGATTGGTATGACATTGAACATACTGATTTAGGTAGAATTGTAATTTTTATTACATTGGCTCAGCTTACCCATAAAGGAATTAATATTTTTCTAATTGTTTAGATCTGACTTTGTGTAAGAAGTGCTTTGTAATTGTGTTCATATAGGTCCTACATTTGTCTTGGCAGGTAGATTCCCAAGTACTTAATATTGTCCATAGTTATTTTAAATTGAATCCCTCTTTCTATCTTTTCCTCCTGAACTTTTTTGGTAATATATAAAAATGCTGATGAGTCATGTGGGTTTATTTTATATCTTGCAACTTTGCTGAAGTTAATTATTTCAGCTAGTTTTTTAACTGAATTCTCTAAGTACATCATCATATCATCTGCAAAGAGTGATAGTTTTATTCCTTCATTGCCTATTCTAACTCCTTCAATATCTTTTTCTTATATTATTGCTATAGCTAACATTTGTAATATGATATTGAATAACAGTGGTGATAATGGGAGTGCTTGCTTTACTCCTAATCTTACCAGGAGGACTTCTAGCTTATCCCCATTACAGATAAATCTTGCTGGTGGTTTTAGATAGAAACTATGTATTTTAAGGAAAACTTCATTTATTTCTATACTTTTTAGGGTTTTTAATAAGAATAAGAATCTGAAAGTTTTCAGTTCTTCCAAAGTGGGATGATCTAAGGATGATCTAAGAGATGGTCACTGCTCTCCTGGCCTGGCCCAGGAGGTTCCACAAGCACTCCTCTTCACTCTGAAACTCTGACCTGGCCTCCTGCTCTTCAAGGGCCACAATCACTAGTGCACTAGTGCTCCTTTTCACCTTGGGACCATGATCTAGGACTGGGAGATGCAACAGATTCCTGCACCCAGTGCCAGTAAAAGATCCCCTGTAATCTCCTTCTAAGCACTTGTCTACCCCACCTTACCATCTATGGACCGAGACCTCCTGAAGCTGCTACCTTCTGATGCAGCCACTCGCAAGTCTTGACCTATCCTACCTGTATTTCAGTCCTGGAGCCAACCACCACCACCACCACAGGGAGACAGACCTTTCCTGCTGACATCTTAAGTTGCCTTGGGTTGGAAAATTGTTTCTCCTCAACCTTTTGTTGGTTCTCTCACTCCAGAATTTGATTTGAAGTATTATTTTTAAACTGTTTGGAGGGGAATTTAGGAGAGTTCAAGTGAGTTTCTGTTATTTTGCCATCTTGGCTCCACCCTCTCAATTATGAGATTATTGAATCAAAGGATATATTATTTTTCTAGCTATTATAATGTACTGCCAGATTGTTCTGCCAAAAAGATTTTGCCAGTTGCCCATGCCTCTAGTAACATATTAAGGCCCCTATCTTTATAACTCTATAACAGAATTGAGATTTGTCATTGTTGATAACTTGGTAAGTGTGAGGGAGTACCTCAGAGTTATTTCTATAGAGACCTTCTCATCATATAAGCCTCTCTTTGATGCATAAATGGTGGGGGGAAAGAAGGGGGAGAAGAGAGAAGGGAAAGGAAGAGTTAGAGAGAGAGGAGGAAGAGGAGAAATAGAAGAAGAGAGGGAAGGATAGAGCAAGGGAAGAAGGGAGAGAAAGAGAGAGTGAAAATGATGGACCCACAAACAAGAGGGAGTTGCCACATACAAGGTGACTGAATTTGGGCGGAAAGGATCAAATATATTTTTTGGCCAGAGAAAATAGGAACAGCAGATATCAAGGTCAGAGACACAGGAGGGCAAGATGGAAAACTAGGCAGACTTTTTCTTGGTATTTATAAGCTCTGCCCTTCCTTGCATCTACTACTAACCCACAGTTATTTATTCTTCACTTATTTATTTATTTACTTGCTTGTTGGTTTATTTAGAACCAAACACTAGAACACACATACAGAATAGAGGGGAAAAAACAAAAACATATCATAAACTTAAATACCGGAACTTCAATACAATGTTAAAAAGAAAAAATATACATTATGTGCATAGCAGAACAGGAGAGGATTCAAATTATGTAACAATGTATTTTCATGGTTTCCAGTTCTAAGAGCCAAGATGGCAGAGTGATTCATAATTGCTATCTCCCTCCTTTTGTGGACCTTGAAGAGCCCAGAGAGTATCTCCCTGGGGAAAACCCTGGTATAGTGGAAGCAGCAAAAGGGGTAAACAGTCTCTTAGCCTGTGGGGCAAGGAAGATCACTAAGGAGGTTCCCTCTTGCTGTGGCTGAAGGGGACTGGTGCAGGACCAGAGCAGTCCCAGATAGCCCCACCTCAGCAAACTGAGAGAAGATCCTGAGCCCCAGGGGGGTGAAGCCCACAACCAACAGCACCAGGACCCCAGGCATGCCTCAGCACCCCCAGGGAAGCACAGATGGGATCACCAACCACTGAGCTTGCCTATGATCTAGCTCAGCAGAGGGGACCTGCTGTAGTCAGACCACGCCTCCTCCACACTTTTAATGAGCTAGATCCAGGGCAACTGTAGAGAAACCCAAAAAGACCTCACCTGGCCTCCACTTTCCAACACCAGTCAGCTCAGCAACAGGTAAGTTGCAGCATTTAACTTCTAGCTGAAAGAACCAGAGGACACAGCACAAAACCCTCAAGTTTTAGGCACAAGAACTGTGGGACAGAGCCACCTGTGCCCCAGATGAAGCGATCTACTTTAAAAGCAAGGAAAAGGGTGATTATCAAGAGAGAGAAGCAAAAGGAAAGACCATATAATCTTTCTATGGGGACAAGGACCAAAACACAAATACCAAAAAGGTCAGCATTAAGACTGTACTTCCATGTGAAACTTCACAATGGAATATGAACTGGTCTGAAGCACAAAGAGCCTTTTTGGAAGAGCTCAGGAAGGATTTTAAAAGCCAAATTAGACAAACAGAAGAAAAACTGACTAATGACTTTAAAAATATGAAAAAGGAAATCACAGAAGAATTTAAAAGGACATTTGGACAAATGGAAAATGAAGTACAAAACCTAACTGGAGAAAATTAACTCCTTAAAAGGAAAAATTGGCCAGAAGGAAAAGGAGATACAAAAGTTAACTGAAGAAAACAATTTGATAAAAATTAGAATTGGGAAAGTAGAAGCTAATGAATCTATGAGACATCAAGAATCAGTCAAACAGAATCTAAAGAATGAAAAGATAGAAGAAAATGTAAAACATCTAGTTGGAAAAACAACTGACCTGGAAAATAGATCCAGAAGAGAAAAATCTAAGGATTATTGATCTACCAGAAAGCCATAATAAAAAAAGGAGCCTGAACTATATCATCCAAGAAATCATCAAGGAAAATTTCCCAGAAGTCCTAAATCCAGAGGGCAAAATAGTCATCGAAAGAATACACAGTTCACCTCCTGAAAGGGATCCCTAAATAAAAACACCAAAGAATATCATAGCTAAATTCCAGAACTATCAAGTGAAGGAGAAAATACTGCAGGCAGCCAGAAAGAAACAATTAAAATGTCAAGGAGCTACAGTCAGGATCACACAGCTTCTACATTAAAAGATCAAAGGAATTGGAATATGACATTCTGTAAGGCAAAGGAGCTGGGACTACAACTAAGGATTAATTACCCAGCAAAGTTGAGCATAATATTTCAGGCAAGGATATGGACATTCAATGAAACAAGGGATTTCCAGACCTTCCTAATGAAAAGGTCAGAACCCAGTACAAAATTTGATCTTCAAATGCAGGTCTCAAGAGAGGCATAAGAAGGTAAACAGGGGGAAAAAACTTATTACTCAGTATAGGCAAACTGTTTACATCCCTATAAGGGAAGATGATACCTGTTAATCTTGAGAATTGTATATTTATTACAATATATAAAAGAGATATACATAGATAGAGGAAATAGGTATAAATTAAGTGATGTGATAAAACAAATGTGATTTAAGGATGTGAAGGGATTGTAATGGTAGATGTGAAAAGGAAGAGGCAGAAAAAAATTACATCAAAGGAAGAGGCACAAAAATATACTACAGTAGAACGAATGAGGGGAGGAAGATGGGCATTGTTTGAGAGGCACTCACATCTGATTGGATTCAAGGAGGGAACAACAAACTCAGTTAAATATAGAACTGCAATGAGCCCTATAGGCAGTAGGAGGGGAAGGGGGAAGGAAAAAGGAGGGGAGGTTAAAAAGAAGGGAAGAAGTGGTAAGGGAAAAGGGGACTAAAAGAGAGGGGACTGAAAGAAGGGAGGGAAGACTGAAGGAAGCTGTGATCAAAAATTAAAACTCTATTGTAAAGGGGAAGGGAAAAGGGAGAACTAAATGTATAAATGGGGGAAGAGACTGGAGGGAAATAGATAGTAATCATAACTGTGAATGTGAATGGGATGAACTCTCCCATAAAATGGAGATGGATAGCAGAATGGATTAAAAACCATAATCCAACAATATGTTGTTTACAAGAAACATATATGAAACAGGGGCATACACAAAGGGTAAAGGTAAAAGTTTGGGGCAGAATACTTTGTGCTTCAGCTGATGTAAAAAAAGCAGGGGTAGCAATCCTAATCTCAGACAAAGCAAAAGCAGAAATAGATCTAATCAAAAGAGATAAGGAAGGAACCTGTATCCTTCTAAAAGATACCATAGACAATGAAGCAATTTCATTACTAAACCTATATGCTCCAAGTGGTATAGCATCCAAATTCTTAGAGGAGAAGTTAAGGGAGTTACAGAAATAAATAGAAAGCAGAACTATACTAGTGGGGGATGTCAACCTCTTCCTCTCTGAACTTGATAAATCTAACTTCACAATAAACAAGAAAAAAGTTAATGAGGTGAATAAAACTCTGGATAAGGTAGATATGATAGATATCTGGAGAAAATTGAATGGGGATAGAAAGGAGTATACTTTTTTCTCAGTAGTACATGGCACATATACAAAAATTGAGCATGTGCTAGGTCATAAAAACTTCACAATCCAGTGCAGATAGTCAGAGATAGTCAATGCATCCTTCTCAGATCAAAATGCATGAAAATTATACATAATCAGAGGCCATGGAAATATAAACTAAAAACTCATTGGAAACTGAACAATCTAATCCTAAAGAATGAGTGGTTCTTCATGAGGATTAAATGATGGTTCTTTATGAAGGTTAAACAACAAGTTATAGAAACAATCAATAACTTCATTCAAGAGAATGAAGATAATGATTGAAATTAAGAAAACTACTGGACTAATAAACAAAACCAAGAGTTGGTTTTATGAAAAAACTAATAAAATTGAGAAACCTTTGGCCAATTTGATCAAAAAAAAGAAAGAAGAAAACCAAATTACCAATATCAAAAATTAAAAACAAGAGTGAACTAATCTCCAATGAGAAGGAAATTAAAACAATAATTAGAAATTACTTTGCCCAGCTGTATGCCCACAAATTTGACAATTAAATGATATGGATGATTATTTTTAAAAATATAAATTGTCCAGATTAACAGAATAGGAAGCTGAATACTTAAATAACTCTGTCTCAAAAAAGGAAATCGAACAGGCCATCAATGAACTCCCTAGGAAAAAAATCTCCAGGGCCACATTGAATTCTATCAAATATTTAAAGGACAGTTAATTCCAATACTATATAGACCATTTGGGAAAACTGCTAAAGGAGTCCTACCAAATTCTTTTTATGCTACAAATATCTTTCTGATACCAAAATCAGGAAGAGCCATAACAGAGAAAGAAAATTATAGACCAGTTTCTCTAAAGAATACAGATGCAAAAATTTTAAATAAAATATTAGCAAAAAGAATATAGCAACTTATCATGAGAATAATACATTATGATCAGGTAGGATTTATACCAGGAATTCAGGGCTGGTCCAATATTAGAAAAAACTATTAGCATTATTGATCATATCAACAACAAAACTAACAGAAACCACATGATTATCTCAGTAGTTGCAGGAATAGTATTTGTCAAAATACAACACCCATTCCTATTGAAAACACAAGAAAGCAAAGGAATAAATGGAACTTTCCATAAAATAATAATCAATATCTACCTAAAGCCATCATCAAGCATTATATGCAATGAGGACAAGCTAGATGCATTTCCATTAAGATCAGGGATGAAACAAGGATGCCCATTATCACCACTGTTATTCAATATGGTATTAGAAATGCTAGCTGTAGCAATAAGAGAAGAAAAAGAAATTGAGGAATTAGACTAGGCAAAGAAGAAACTAAGTTATCACTCTTTCCAAAAAATTGGGCTCAGCTCAATCCACTTTGAATCTGTTGCCTTGCCTGTTTCAACTACATGGAACAAGACTCCCTCTGGTGTTCCATTTCCCCCCCCCTTCCTGCCTTTTTTGTGTGTTGTTCCCCCCCCCCCACACACACACCCCGTAGATGGATTGTAAGCTTCTTGAGGGCAAGGACTATCTTCTTTTTTATTAATTTGTATCCTCAATACTTAGCACAATGCTTGCCACATAGTAGGTGCTTCATTTATGGTTTTTGGATTATTGGGTTACTGGTCTAGTACTAGTTAGAACAGGTGACCTCTGAGTACACTTCCAACTATGAGATTCTTTGATTGTGTGGTATGCACCATCAGAAAAAAAGGTGGGTTGGTTACATATCAAGGTTAAGGGACAAGAGATGGACAGCCCAAGTAATATACTGATGTGCTCGTTGTTCATTGCTGAAGAAGAAGACCATGCCATCAGAGAAATAATGACATGACTTGGACTTGACTTTGTTTTGAGTGAGAGAGGGCTGTGCAGGTCACCAGCTTTACTTCTCCTCCAGAGGAATCTGAATCCAGTGACCAGATATTCATCAAGATGACTGGAGATGACCCAAGATGAGGCAATTGTGGTTAAGTGACTTGCCCAAGGTCACACAGCTGGCGAATGTCAAGTGTCTGAGGTGAGATTTGTACTCATGTCCTCCTGAATTGGTGCCCTATCCACTGCATCACCTGGCTGCCCCTCTAAATTACTATTGATTAGAGAAATGCAAATCAAAACAACTCTGGGGCACCACATCACACCTATCAGATTGGCTAATATGACAAAACAGGAAGATGATAAATGCTGGAGAAGATGTGGGAGAGTTGGAACACCATTGTTGGTGGAACTGTGAGTTGATCCAACCATTCTGGAGAGCAATTTGGAAATATGCCCAAAGGGCTCCAAAAATGTACATACCCTTTGACCTAGCAACATAGCTTCTGGGGCTCTATCCCAAAGAGATCATGGAAATGGGAAAGAGTTCCACATATACAACAATATTTATAGTAGCTCTCTTTGTGGTGGTCAAAAACTGGAAATCAAGAGGATATTCATCAATTAGGGAATGGCTGAACAAGTTGTGGTATATAAAATGTAATGAAATACTATTGTACTATGAGAAACGATGAACAAGAAGACTTCAGAGAAGCCTGGAAAGACTTATATGAACTGATTCTGAGTGAAAGGAGCAGAACCAGGAGAACTTTGTATACAGCAACAACCACAGTGTGTAAGGAATTTTTCTGGTAGACTTAGTACTTCATTGAAATGCATGGACTTTAAAAATTTTCAATGGACTCTTGAGGCAAAATGCCTTCCACATCCAGAGAAAAAACTAAGGAACTGGACTGCAGATAGAAACAGACCATTTTCTTTTGTATTATGTTTTGTTTTGTTTTATGGTTTCTCCCACTCATTTTAATTCTTCTATGCAACAGGCATTTAATAGAAATGTATGTGTAAAACCTATATAAGATTGCATGCTGTCTCAGGGAGAGAGTGAGGAAGGAGGGGGAATGAGGGGGATGGAATGGAAAAAATCTAAGATATGTGAAAGTGATTGTCATACACTGAAAACAAACAAAATAATTCAATTAAAAAATACGTTTTCATTTCAAGAAAGCCTGTATGATAAATAATACTTGTAGTGTTGAAAATTGTCTATCTTTCCTTTACTGTGAGTTCTTTTGTTCTCTAATGTTCATTTTTTTACTTTGTTCTTTTTTCCCCTCCCCTCAGCCCCTAGAAGGCTACAATAAAATTTAAATATGTTTCTCTATTGTTATAGATATGTATCTATACATATATAGAAACATATTTTCCCAGACCTATTCTACACCTGATCATTGGTTTTTATGCTTGTGCATATCTCATTTCCTATCCCTCTTGCCTCCTCTACTTAACTTCTACCTATTACCTTGCCTTCCTAGTACTTGTCAACCCCCTTCTAAGGATTCCCCCCCGTCTTCCCATTCTCATAAATCTAAACACCCTTCTATACCCCACCTTTTACCTGTTCTGTCGCCCTCCCCTCTAAAGATCCCTCCCTTGTCATCTCCCCTTCCTATGCCCCTATAGTTTTATTTCCTCTGAATTTAGAAAATTTTTATATTCTTCTAAATATGTGTGTATTGTTCCCTCTTAAACCCATTTCTGATGAAAGTGGGTTACCAGAACTACCAACTTTCCTCTCCCATCTAACTCCTCTGTATCAATTCTTCCTCTTGCACCTCATTTATACAAAACAATTACTCTTTTTAGCTATTCCTAAATGGTTTTACTTTTAAAATTAATATCATAGTCAGGTTTATCTCAATCTTTGTTATGAGCTACCCACTTATTAATGAGTCTTAGACATACATTTTACATTTAACATATATAACAGGTAAGCAGTCTGTCTTTATGAATCCCTTATAATCAGTCTTTGGTATATACCTTATATTTCTCTTGGTTCTTGTATGTCGAATCTTCTATTAAGTTCAGGATTTTTCTTAATGATGTCTTGAAAGTCTAAGAGTTTATCAAATATTCATTTCTTTTCATTCAGAATAATACTTAACTTTGCAAGATATGATATTTTTGGCTGGAGCCCCAGTTCTTTTGCTTTTCAATATATTGTGTTCCAAGACCTTCAGTTCTTTAATGTCTATGCTTCTAGGTCTTGTATAATTCTAACTGTCACTTCATCATATTTAAATTGTTTTAATCTTGATGCTTTTCATATTTTATTCTTGTGCTGGGGGTTTGATCTTTGGCTGATATTCCTATGAGTTTTTCTCATTTAAGTGGTGATCGATAGATTTTATTTCTACTTCCCCCACTTGTTCTAATGCTTCAGAACAATTTTCTTTAATTGTTTCTTGTCTTATTCTATCAAGATTCTTTTTTCATCATAGCTTTCAGTTAGTCCAATTATTTTTATATTTTCTCTTCTTGATCTATTCTCCAAATCTGTTGTTTTTCTTATATTTCACTTTCTCTTCTATTTTTTCATTATTCATGTTTTGTTTAATTATTTCTTGTTCTCATAATTTCACTGCCTTCACTTTGCTCAATTTTAATTTTCAAGATGTCATTTTCTCCCTTAAGATTTTGGATCTTTTTTTCTAATTAGCTGGCTTTCCTTTCATAACCTTCATATTTTTCTTGAGTTATTCCTTTTTTTTTTTTAGTTTTTCCCCTATTTCTGTCATTTGATTTTTAAAGTCTTTTTTGAGATCTTCTATGATTCCATTTGATGTTACTCTTTGGAGGTTTCTTTACTTCAGTATCCTCCTCTGAAGATGAACCCTGGTCATCTCTACTCCCATAATAGCTTTCTATGGTTGGATTCTTTCTCCTTTTCCTGTGCATTTTTTATGGTAATTTTAATTTTATAATCACCTCTAGCCCTGGGGTATGGGAAATGGTCCCTCTTATCCCAAATCTTCAGTTCTCCCCTCTATCTTGGAACCAAAGCCAAACCTCCAACCTCCTGTAAGTGTCCACGGCCAGAGGCTTTCTGCCCCACTGCTTCTGCGCTCACTGGCCATGTGCTGGATCCTGCTAGATCCTTCTTGTCCAGCACAGCTGGGTCTGGCATTCCTTATCAGCAGAGGTTCTCTCAATCTTCCCCAGCCCAAATACCCAACACTCCCCACTATGGGGCATGTGTAGTGGTGAAAATTCCTGGGCCTAGGGCTGTCAATCTCTCAAACCAACTAACCCCAGAACTTGCCACTTGTTTAAGCTGCTTATTGTTAAAATGGGCAGTAGCAGGGAGGTGTTTACTCTTTACTGGGACCAAACCAGTACTGGGAATTTTCTTTGGACCTTCTCAAATTGTCCCAGAAAGACCCCATTTGTGCCCCCTATTCTTATTCATCTCCATTCACACTTTGTTCGCCCTAAGGTGTTATTCTAACTCTTTTGTGGGAGAAAATCTTGAGTGCTTGGAATTTTCTGACCTAATCTGCCATCTTTCCAAAATCCTCTCCACTAATCCACAGTTATTGAATTTGTTAAAATACAATGGGAAGCACCCACCAGCAACAGGACACACACAAAAGCATTGAACTAGAGTCCATACTCTGCAAGAAGAAACCAAGTCTCAGGTTCAGTCTCTGAGTTTTTAACTAACAAGCAAACAGTAGATAGTGAACAACACAGTGATGGGGAGGAGAGAGGATAGAGACAAGGAAAGAAATAGAATTGTCCCTGTCCTAGAACTTGTGAGTCTGGAACAGCCCTAACTCTGACAGGGCCTGGGAGAAGCTGTGGGCATGCGATTTCATGGTGTGTGTATTCCTGTGTATCTTTTACAGATTTTATTGTTGTTGTGCCAGGTATGAGGCCCTGTATGTGGCATAGCATCTTCTGTCTATTCCTGCAGGAAGCCACTCCATGGTGGCCCCAGTCAATGGTAGGAGTTAAATGAAAGGCAGCAGATTCAGAGTCAAGGAAGTGTTGATGGTAGGATGGGAGCTCAGGGATGATTCTGATTAGGTAGGTCCATGCTAGTCACATTTCCTAAGTAAGCAAGTCATTGTGGTCTTCTAGGCAGAATCATTCACTCTCTGAGAATCTTAGAGAGTCTGAGAGTCAGGATTTCCATTCTCAAGAAATCAAAGAAGTCTTCAGGTGGACTTTCTTGCCCAGAATATGATTTCTTGCTTTGCTGATAACAATAAGTTTCCCCAGAACCTGAGAGAGGGAGAATTTGTAGGCCAAGGGCACTGCACAAGCTCTACAAGGCAAGGTAAGTCTTAGGAGAAGAGGAAGTTTCAGGGAACCTTTACAGATGGAGGGAGGGCAGACTAGTCAATGAAGGCTCAATACTGGGAGTGTGAGCAATAGTTTCTGATTGCAACAGTCTTCCATGTGGATACTTGGGAAGCCTGCTTCAAGAAGAAAGTCAAGAGTGGAATGAAGAGGAAGGAGCCAAGATGGCGGAGTAGAAAGACACACTTATGCTAGCTCCAAAACCACAGCCTATAAAATATCTGTAAAGAAGAACTCCTAACAAATTCTGGAGATGTGGAAGCCACAGAACAACAGAGTGGAGGAGATTTCTGT
>JAQQSK010004824.1:0-18825 GCA_028658325.1 Potorous gilbertii
GAGAGACGGTGAAATGGAATGGGGTAAATTATCTCTCATAGAAGAGGCAGGCAGGAGTCTTCTTAGTGGAGAGAAAAAGAGGAGAGCTGAGAAAAAAAAACATGAAGTTTACTCTCATCACATTCGACTAAAGAAAGAAATAAAATGCACACTCATTTTGGTATGAAAACCTATCTTATAATACAGGAAAGTGGGGGAGAAGGAGATAAGCAGGGTGAGGGTGGGGATGATGGAAGGGAGGGCAATGGGAGGAGGGAGCAATTTGAAATCAACACTTTTGGGGAGGGACAGGATCAAAAGAGAATAGAAGCAATGGGGGCAGGGTAGGATGGAGGGAAATATAGTTAGTCTTACACAACATGACTATTATGGAAGTCATTTGCAAAACTGCACAGATATGGCCTATATTGAATTGCCGCCCTCCCAAAGGGAATGAGTGGGGAGGGAGGAATGGGGAGAATCTGGAACTCAAAGTTTTAGGAATATCTGTTGAATATTGTTCTTGCTACTAGGAAATAAGAAATACAGGTAATGAGGAATAGAAAGTTATCTGGCCCTACAGGACAAAAGAGAAGATGGGGTAAGGGAAGGGAGGGATGAAAGAAGAGAGGGAAGATTGGTGATATGGGTAATTAGAATGTTCAGTGTATTGGGGAGGGGGAGGGGACAAATAGGGAGAAAATTTTGGAACCCAAAATCTTGTGAAAATGAATGTAAAAAGTTAAATAAATAAATTTATTAAAAAATTTTTTTTTCTTATTAAAAAAATGATTTTGAAAATCAAGTAAGAGAAGTAGAGAAAAAATGGGGAAAAAAATGAGAGTGATGCAAGAAAATCATGAAAAATGGGTCAATAATTTGCTAAAAGATACCCCCCCCCCAAAATACTGAAGAAAATAACACTTTCAAAATTAGACTAATTTAAATGGCAAAAGAAGTTCAAGAAGTGAAAAGGAGAAGAATGTCTTAAAAAGCAAAATGGCCAAATGGAAAAGGAAGTCCTAAAGCTCATTGAAGAAAATAATTCCTTAAGAATAAGAATGGAGCAAATGGATGCCAATGACTTTATGAGAAATCAATAAATAGTAAAATAAAACAAAAAGAATGAAAAAAATAGAGAAAATAATGTGAAATATTGCATAGGAAAAACAACTGACCTGGAAAATAGACCCAAAAGAGGTAATTAAAAATTATTGGACTACTTGAAAGTCATGATCAAAAAAAAGATCCTAGACATCATATTTTAAGAAATTATCAAAGAAAACTGCCCTTATATTCTAAAAGTAGAGATTAAAATAGAAATGGAAAGAATCCATCAGGGGCTGGAGTCAAGATGGCACAGTAAAAGCAGGGATTTCCCTGAGTTGTACCTCAAAACCCTCCAAATACCTGTGAAAATGACTCTCAACAAATTCTAGAGCTACAGAAAGAACAAAATGATAGTCCAACACAAGGTGGAAAGTCAACAGGAGGTTTCTTCTGTGCTAGGCAGAGAATGGAGCACAGAATGGAGTGGGTTGCACCAGCACGGATAGCCCTGAGCAAGCATCAGGGGACTGAATCATTAGCAGTTGTTGCAGTTTTCATACTTCTCAATGCACAAATACCAAAAAGGTCAATGGGAAAACTCTGTGGGATGTGAGTAAAAGAGGAGTTTATGGTCTGGCAGGCTCTGGCCCCAACCCCAGGGAGGTAGGAATGGTGGTGGCAGCAGCAGCAACAGCAACAGAGGCTGCTTCTTGATCTCTTGGCACACAGACAGTGTGGGTTCAAGCTGCTGATACAAAATCTCTGAAGCCTGGGACAGTACACCAAACTCCACATCCACCTCCATCCCCAAAGGACTAACAGTCCTACCTTGATAAAGAGTTAGCAAGTCAAGTGTTTGACTGGGGAGATGAGAAAACATCATAAAAGAACTCAGACTATAGAAATATATATATATATATAAATAAACAGAAATATATTTTATATATAATATAATATATTATATAATTAATTTGGTGACAAAGATCAAAACATACAAACAAAGAAGACAACAAAGTCAAAACTCTTACATCAAAAGCCTCCAAGAAAATGATAAATGGGCTGCAGGCCATGGAAGAGCTTAAAAAGGATTTGGAAAATCAGGGAAGAGAAATGGAAGAAAAATTAGGAAGAGAAATGAGAGTGATGCAAGAAAATCATGAAAAAAGAGTCAACAGCTTACTAAAGGAAACCCAAAAAAATACTGAGCTAATTAACACCATAAAAAATAGACTAACCCAAACAGCAAAAGAAATCTAAGAAACCAATGATGAAAAGAATATCTTAAAAAGCAGAAATGACAAATAGAAAAGGAGTTCCAAAAGTTCACTGGAGAAAATTACTCCTTCAAAATTACAATGGAGTGAATGGAATCAAATGGATTTATGAGAAATCAAGAAACTGCAAAACAGAACCAAAAGAATGAAGAAAAATAGAAGTCAATGTGAAATGTCTCACTGGAAAAGCCACTGACTAGGAAAATAGATCCAGGAAAGATAACTTAAAAATTATTCGACTACCTAAAAGCCATGATCAAAAAAGAGGCTAGACATCTTTCAAAAATTATCAAGAATAACTGCCCTGATAGTCTAGAACCAGAGAGTAAAATAGAAATTGAAGAATTCACTGATCACCAATGGAAAGAGATCCTAAAAAGAAAACTCCTAGGAATACTGTAGCCAAATTTCAGAGTTCCCTGGTCAAGGAGAAATTATAGCAAGTAGCTAGAAAGAAACAATTCAAGTATTGTGGAAATACAATCAGGATAATACAAGGTCTAGCAGCTTCTTCATTAAGGGATCAAAGGGCTTGAAATATGATATTCTGGAGGTCAGAAGAACTAGGATGAAAACCAAGAACCACCTACCCAGCAGAACTAAAAATAATCCTTCAGGGGGAAAATGGGCATTCAGTGAAATAGAGGACTTTCAAGCACTCTTGATGAAAAGACCACAGATGAATAGAAAATTTGACTTTCAAATGTAAGGATCAAGAGAGGCATGAAAAGATAAACAGAAAAGACAATCATAAAAGACATTAAAGTTGAACTGTTTCCTTTCCAAATGGAAAGATGATATTTGTACCTCATGAAACCATTTTCAATATTAGGGTAGTTGGAGAAAATAGATAGACAGACAGACTGATAGATGGATAGATAGATGATAGATAGATAAAGGGTCTGCGGTGAGTTGAATATGAAGGGATGATATATAAAAATACAATTAATGGATGAGAGAGGAATATATTGGAAGGAGGAAGGGAGAGATAGAATAGGATAAATTATCTGACATAAAAGAGGCAAGAGAAAAGTTGCACAATGGAGGGGAAGAGGGAGCAGGTTAAAAGGAGTGAGTGAACCTTACTCTCATAGGATTAGACTTAAGGAAGGAATAACATAATACTCAATTGGGTATCTTACCCTACAGGAAAGTAGGGGGGAAGGGGATAAAAGGGAGAAGGAATGATAGAAGGGAGGGAAGATTGGTGGAGGGGCTAGTCAGAAGCAAACACTTTTGAAAAGGGGCAAAGTCAAAGGAGAAAATAGAATAATTGGGAGCCGGGATAGGACAGAGGGGAAATATGGTTAGTCTTTCCCAACATGACTATTATGGTAGTGTTTTTCAAAACTACACATGTATAACCTGTATTGAATTGCTAGCTTCCTCATTGAGGGTGAGTGGGGAAGGAAGAAATGAGACAATTTGGAACTAAAAGTTTTAAAAACAAATGTTAAAGCTTTGATTTTACATGCAACTTGGAAAGAACATATACAGGCAATGGGGTGTAGAAACCTATCTTGCCCTTCAAGAAAGTGAAAGAGAAGGAGATAACAGGAGGGATGATGGAAGGGAGGGCAGACTGGGGGAAGGGGTAAGAATGTATGCCATTTCAGCGTAGAAGGAAGGGGAGAAATGAGAAAATTTGCAGCTCAAAATCTTGTGGAAATGAATGTTGAAACTAAAAATAAATTATTTTTTTATAAAAAGCAGATGGTGAAGAAGGTATAGGAAGTAAAGTAAAGCCTAGTTGGAAGTGGTCTTAGTCATAGTGGGTTAAAAGAAAACCACTAGCTAGCCTAGCAGGTACCAAGTCAAGCGTTTAAGCCACAAAGGGTTGTCTGCCATATCATGTTTTCTAACCTGGATTGCATAGCAGCTAATGAAGATGCTCAGGAGTAAAAGAGGGACCTAATTAACAGTAACCTGGACCACCAAAAGCCTTCTTTTATCTGACCTAGGAGAGGCTGAATTGGTGGCACTATTGTATATCAAATGTTGGACAGTCATATGTTCTGTTTTTGCTTGCAATCTTGGTAAATCTCCCTTAACAATAAGATAAGCTCCTTAATCCTAGGACATTTTTATTAGATAAGGTAAAAATTAATGATGTCTTCCTTGGCCTTGTTGCCTATAAAAGACACTTTCAGTTGGGAAATAGGCATTATTTACTGTTTGACTTTTCTTTATTATGCACAATCTAGTCAGCTTAAAAGTCAGGGGACATACTCATCAATGAAACTGGTGGGCCTGCCCCTGATACTTATTTCTTTTTTTGTCCTTAATACATGAACCATTTCTTAAAAAAAAATATTCTTTAACCAATTCATAGATTTATCAAGTATTGTAAACTCTGAATAAAGGGTTTATTTCAATTTCAATGGATACGTTAAAAAAGAGCCTAGAATAAAGAACAAAACATTAGTGAAAATCATGAGACCTATCATCATTTCTCACAGAGATTTTTTTTCCCTCTTCTCTCTGACACCTCATGGTAGTTGCATACAAAAAGCAGAATTAGCTACCCTGATATTTTTTCTTTTTCTTTTCTTTCCTCTGTGACTGCCAGCTAAAACCTTGGAAAATAATTTGACAGATTCTGCCGAGATGTTTATTTAAAGCTTTCAATTTCACTTTAAAATGAAATCACTGAGTGGGATTCCACTTTGAATCAGACCTATAGTTCTAAACAGAGATACCTGCAATTCATTCTGAATTTAAGGAGTTGCCAGTGATGTGAGCAATAATGCAAGGAATAATCTAAACATTTAATTAAAAAGTTTTCCATATTCTACAATGGTAACTTTGGGTTCCTACTCAGTCATTCCTTCTATTTTGCTGCAAGTGGAAACCCCAGTGTTTTCTCTAATTTAGGGGGGAAAAAATTTTAGAGAGATGAGGAACAGTTGGTGGCAAATATAATCAAGGAATATCCAATGAAGTCAGTCAGGATTAATAGTTAGACCTCATTACTTCTTGCTTGCATAATTCTAGTGGCTTCCTAAGTGGTAGTCCTTCCTCTTGTTTCTCTCCTCTCCAAGTCAAATCAATCCTAACAAGCAGGTCACATTATGCCATTTCTCTGCTCAAAATTCTTCCAGCTGACTATATCTTCATTAGCCTGACCTTATATAATCTAATCTCACCTTTCTCTCCAGACTTGTTTCATTTTATTCACCTTCATTCATTTTTCATGGCTTCCATAATGAGCTGTTAGGCTTCCCTTGAATAACTACTTAAAGAAGCCTGTTCATTGAATGGGTGTATCTCACTCAAAGTAAGAAGGTGATAAGACCTTAACCTGAAAGGGCCAGGGTTTCATAATGTATCCATCTCCAGTAGTCCTGATGAATATCAGGTCATTGAACCCAGATGGCTCAGGAGAAGAAAGTGAGGTTGGTGACCTTGCACAGCTCTCCCTTGCTCAAATCAGAGTCAACTCTAAGTCATGTCATCTTGATGTCATGGTCCTCCTTGAGAAAGAAGGACAAACTCAACAATAATAACAATGAGCTATTAGCTGTTCTCTAAATTTGACCTGACTTTTCTTGACTTTCTGTCTCTTTGCAGTAAGTTTTTAATGCTTAGAATATTTTCCCAATGTCCATATGATGAACCTTGCTAGAACATATCTGAATGGAAGCTCCTTGACATCAGGGTTCTTTTGTTTTTGAGTCCCCAGTAAGAGGGAGCATGTTGTGAGTGAAAAACAGCGTGCTATAGTGTCTAGAAAGTTGACATTAGTCTCAGGAATGCCTAACTTCAGATCCTGCTTCTGGGGCATACTAGTGTGTGACCATATGTAAATCACTTAACCTCTTAATATTCCAGGCTAAAGCAATAAGGTGCAGTAGAAAAAGGAGTTATCATATGTGGAGTTCTTGATACCAATAATTTTGGTCTAAAAAAACAACTTAGCATATTAAAGGGCTTAATTAACCCACCTAATAGCTTGAACATAGTAGGTGTTTAAGAAATGTTTATGGAAATAGAATCTGTTTTGTTTTGTTTTTATTTTAAGGCCAATTCTTGTTCATTCTGCTTCCTGTACCAGTCTCTTATCTTATTCTCACATTGTCATTACCCTAGTTTGGACCCTCATCATCCATCACCTGGGCTACTTTAATAGGACCTACTAGTCATTGACATTATTCAGTCATTCAATCATTAATGAATATTTACAAAATGCTTAATATGTTTTAGAAACTATGTTAGATTATGCTACAGAAAGACATGAAAGTGTTTCACCTTGAAAATCTTATACTCTAGCCAGGGTAGACAACATGTATGCATATATGTATACATGTGTATGTATCACCTTGAAAATCTTATACTCTAGCCAGGGTAGACAACATGTATGCGTATATGTATACATGTGTGTGTGTGTATATACACACTATATATGTGTTTATATATACATGCAGAAACATATGCATTGTGTATACACCTATAAAACATATATGGAACGTAAATAATATAGAAAATTAATACAAGGAAACTTGGAGATGGAAGCATTAGTAATCAAAGTAGTGGAAAAGAAAAGACTTCATGTAGAAGGTGGGTTTTGAACTAATCCTTGGGAAAAAAAAACTAGAGATTTTAAGATACAAAGATAAAGAAAGGGCACATTTGAGGCACATGCACTGACTAATATTTACAAAGTCATGGAAGTGAGCATTTGAGCTATCAATATGAAATAAATCTGCCAAAGTAGCAAAGACTAGGATTTTTAATGGAGGGAATGCTTGTATCCATTAAAAGATCCTAGGTTTTGCCACTTTTGTAGTCTTTGTTATTTCAGGTTGACATATCAGGTGAAGGAAAGGAAAGAAAAGGGAAGGGAAGGAGAAAGGACAGGAAAGGAAAGGAAAGGAAAGGAAAGGAAAGGAAAGGAAAGGAAAGGAAAGGAAAGGAAAGGAAACCTTAAATCTATTGTACTCTGAAGCTGGGACACCAAGGGGCCCCCGCTTAAGGGCTTTTCTGGACCCTCCTAGCTTTGCAGTGCTGTTTCCCTCCCAGCCTGATGTCTTTCCTTTTCTTGGCCTCATTAAAGAGGCCTTGCTGTGGCTACTTCTTAAAAAGGTATATTCAATGAATGGGTGTTGCCTCACCCTAAGTGAGGAACTACAGAGACCTTGACCTAAAGGGTCCAAGGTCTCCCAGTGCATCCTGGGTCATCTCTAGTACTCCTGATGAATATCTGGTTGCTGGATTCAGATAACTCTGGAGGAGAAGTGAGGCTGGTGACCTGCACAGCCTTCTCTCACTCAAAACAAAGTCAAGTGTAAGTCATGTCATCATTTCTCTGATGGCATGGTCTTCTTTGGCAACATGCCAAAGGTCAAACACAACAGGTATCAGAAGTGGGATCAAAGTCAGATAGCACCTGCTGATGGGTGCGTTCTACATTTTTTGTTTAAAACTCATTTCAATAGCCTTTAACTGGTTTTGATTGCCCCCAAGCATTTCATAGCTCTAGGAGCAGGCAAGTTCTGTTGACCTTCAATTGCTTCAATGGTCAAGAAGCTTCAATTGCTGCATTCAGTAGAGCATAGTGTATAAGAAAAGGTAAGAGGGCATGTTTGACTGGACATAGAGAGCATGAAAAGGAATATTACAAAAAAAAATAGTAGAATGGTAGGTTGGAACCCAGTTGTGAAGTGTTTTAAATACCAAACAGAAGAGCCCAGAGATAAAAGGGAGCCACTGAAGTTTACTGAGTAAGAAGGTGATGCAGTCAGACTTGTGCTTTAGGAAAACCACTTTGCCATTCACATGAAAAAAATATTGGAATGGGGAGAAGATTGAAGCAGGAAGAAAATTAGGGGGATATTATAGTAGACAAAACAAAGGGGCCTAAACTAGGGTTCTGTTTGTGTAAGTAACAAGGAGGCAAATTAACGAGATAGAAGTGAAAAACAGAAGTAAAAAAAAATTTTAATATGGCAATGGATTGAATGTGTGGGCTTATGAGAATGAGGAAACATTGAGTTTGTAAACTTGGGCAAATGGAAGGAGGGCAGTGCCCTTAAATTAAATAAATATGATTGGTGGATAGTAGATGGAGGTAGATGAAGTATGTTTTATGCATGTTGAATTTGAGATGTCTATGAGAATTTAATTTGTAATACTCAGCAGGCATTTGGTGAGTCAAAACAGGAATTGGGAGAAACCATAACTGGTTATATAGCACTGACAGGCATAAAGAAAGAGCTAAAACTTAAATCTATGGTAAGTGATAAATTCACAAGATAGGGCATTAAAAAAGAAAAGAAGGTCCCTAGACAGAATCTTGGTACACACTCACAATTAGAAGATGGGCTGTAAACAACAATTCCAGTTTCAAAAAATTTCCAAGAGAATTGTCAGGGTTTCCATACGAAGACCACCACTCTCTTTTTACTCCTCTATATTTACTTTTAGGAGACATCTTGTTTTCCAGAGCTAAGTCTCTGCAAGCAAGCTATGCCCTGAGCTTTGCATAACCACAGTCCTTTGCACCCTCCCTCTGGATGATCTCTGCCACAGCAAAATCCCAGAACTGTTTCACACTAGCATCAGCTGATCCCCGAGCTTGGACAAATGCCTGTAGCACCCATGTTCCATTCATGAATTCATGTTAGGAATCAAACTTATCTCACTGCTGTTATCCCTCTGTGGTCAGGGCTACAACTCACTGCATAGTCACTGGTATAAATATTGAGATTTGTCTACACTAACAAAGGTGTCTTACTACAGAAGGGTTGTGGGACCAGCACATATGTATCTAGCTTCCCTTCTCCAATAGAATAAGGAAAGCTTCTTGCTTGTAGTCGCTGTTAACTCTTTGGTTTTATTTTATTTTATTTTATTTTTAGAGTTAATCATGGTTTAGCTAACCTGTGTAGCTATTTTGGTTTTTTTGCTTGTTTGTTTTCTGAGTCTCTTTGTTTTTTTCCAGAGCTAACTGCAGTTATATAGAAATTCTGTGCCTTTTGGTCATTGGTCAGGGTTGATGGAATCTTCCTAATACACAAAAGAGTGACGTAGCAAAATTTGCTTAGCATAAAATATAGCATGTAAATATTTCTCTTGTTTCAAAGTACTTTACAGACATTGTCTTTATTGATTCCCTACAACAATTCCATGAGGATTTCATTATTCTAGTATTATCAATATTTTAATTTAGTATTACTATCTTATTTAATTTAGTATTACAATCAGAAGACATGGAGGGTATGTGGTTTCCCAAGGCTTCACACAAGTTGGGCTTCACACAATTGGTAACTGCCAGAGGCAAGATTCAAACCTAGGGTCTACCTGACTCAAAGTCCAACACCACACATTAACCCAATCATCTCTCAAGAAATGAATGGATGGATAAATGATTGAATGAATGCTATATTATTTTTCATTTCTTGCTATTGTCAACCTTGAGCACAGTGCCTTGTATGTAGTAGGTGTTGAATAAATGTTCAGTGAGTTGAATTGAATTAGCAAAAGGAAAACATTTACTATTTGATTTGAAAGTCTCCCTCTAGAAAGTTTTGGATAATTAAGTTATATTTAGTAGGATACTTAGCTGACAAGGAAAGGATATTTCTGAACTACAATGCAAATGTTCCCAAGGACACAACTGTGTTTTACATCTCTCAGAGGCTTGGTAATAGAACAATTGGAGAACTTTGATGAGATTTATATGGATTGCAAACAGTTGTAATGGAGAGTGGGATACATTTATAACACACATTTTAGAGGATACTGGGGAATGGCTACGCTCTCAGACTCACACCCACTTCCTACTAAAAACAAAAGAGGCAACCTTTCTTTAAAGGAGAGCATCTTATTTGAAAAGCATAACTAGTTGTTTCAAATACCATGAATAGCAAATTTTAGATCACTAACAATTAACTAAAAATGCAAACTGAATTCTGTTTTAAGTGATAAAATTTTTCACCTAAGCTGATTAATATCTTTATTCCTCTTTTCTTATTTATTTTGGTAAGGTGTAGTTCTTTTGCTATGGGAATGAAATCCCTAAACTAATTTTTGTAAACTCTAAGAAAAACAATATATAGATTACCTGCCTATACTAAAATGGAAAGAAGGTGTTTCATGAATCCTGTTAGGTTAGAGATATAAAAGATGTCGTGAAGGTAGTATGAAATGGGCTTAAAATTAAAAAACAAAAAGATTTGGATTGAAATTCTGTCTCTGATAGTTGTGTTACCATTGACAAGAAACTTAATCACTAAGCATTTCATGAATTTAAGAAATTATTTCTAAATTCAGAGAGAGATTATAATCTCCAAAGTTCCTCTACTAAAATTTTCTCAGTAGACAGCATAAATTTCCTACAATGTTGAAACTAGAGCTCTGGGACATTAGATATCACTTATCCCAATCTCTTTATGTTACAGAAAGGGAAAGTAAGGCGAAATTTAATAATTTGCCCCAAGCTGCAGTGGTATTAAATGGAAAAGTGAAAGACTGAAACACAGTTTGGATTCATAAATTCAAGTGTTATTTATTCCCTACTGATCATGTTGAGGTTCCCTGGTATGGTAGAAAGAATTCTGGACTAGGAATTAGGAGAACTAGGTTTGAGTTCCAGCTCAGCAACTAAACATAAACATAATCTTTGACATGGCACTTCATCTCTATGGTCCTTAAAAGAATTCGTAAATGGGAGGGAGTTTTGGTGGGAATCCTTCCTGTTAGCTGAGGTCAAGCCTAATATGGGTAGTCAAGAAATGCCCAAACAAAGGGAAATATAACTGAGGTCTCCTCTTTGGGATCTTTCTTCTAAAGAAAGAAAGTGATTGAATTATTTCCAGAATGACTGGACAAGTTCGCAATTGCAACAGTGCATTGTTGAAATTCTTTTCTCATTTCCCTTCCAGCTTTTTCTGTCATGTTATTTTCCTTTTCTGTCATATTAGCCAATCTGATAGATGTGAAGCAGGACCTCAAAACTGGTTGAATTTTTGTTTTTCTAATCCATAGTCATTTAGAGAATTTTTTTTCATATGAGTATTAATAACCTTGATTTCTTATGAACAAAAAATGCCTGTTCATATACTTTGACAATTTATCATTTGGAGAATGGCTCTTTTTATAAATTTGGTTCCATTTCATATATATATTTATATGCATATATAAACATTTATATATATATATATATGTATGTGTATGTATATATATATATGTATGTATATATATATATATATATATATATATGTATTTGAGAAATGAGAACTTTATCAGAAACCTGTTATAAAAAAATAAATTTTTCAGTTTCCTAGCAGGAAATTCTTGGCAAATGAACAGATGTGATTGCCTTTACCACTTTCCCTCTGCACCCTGTCCCCAGCCCAAAAGCAACCAACTTTCTGATACGGATATTCTATTAACTCTTCTACTATGGTTCATGAAAATTAGACACATAATCTTTCACCAGACCTATCTTGTAAATTTTCCCATCTTAGTAAGTCCTTTCATTGCATTCCCTTTGAATGGCCTTTGGAAATACAGAATTATTTTTATACCATATTTAGGTATCATTGTAGGATTTACTGTCTCCAAAGATGACAACAGGAGAGGGTAAGGAAGAGTCAATAGTATCCAATGAGTGCAAAGGGAGCCAAAGATCTTTTCTCATATGGATAAAATTTCAAAGGATTATTCTAAGAAAGGACAGCAAGTCAAAGATCTGTACCTTCTGAACAAGAATTCAGAGACTCCAATTGGCCTCAGTTTTTCCTCTATGCTGAATGAAGGGACCAGATTAGATGATCTCTCATATCCATTATATCTCTAAAAGCAAACTATTGTTTGTTTTTTTAAAAAATTAGGTTAACAGACATCTTTATTGTCAAGATATCTACTATTAATTAACCTTAGATTAATTTTAGTTAATTGTCCCATAATATGTTCTGCTTTCAAATAATTAATGCCATTAATTTAAAATCTTCTTAAATTCTGAATGAAATGATCATAACTAAATACTAGCTAGCACACAGTAGATTTCCTTTTTCCAAAGTAACACTTTTATTTTATTTTGTCCTCAATTACATGACACACAATTCACATTCATTTTTTATAAATTTTGAGTTCCAAATTTCCTCCCTCCTTAAGCACTTTTATATAGATTATATTTGTATAGTAATTAAAAACATTACCATATTAATCATGTTGCAAAAGAGAATAAACAATAAAAAAAGAGAGAAAACCAAGAAAAAACAAGATAGAAAAAAGAAATCTACTGTGTGCTAGCTAGTATTTAGTTATGATCATTTCATTCAGAATACTTCGATCTTTATTTAGACGCCACCAGTTCTTTCTCTGGAGGTGGATAACTTTTTTCATCACAAGTCCTTCTATCACTGTATTGCAGATAATCGCTAGTTCATTCACAACTGATCATTGTACAATAATTCTGTTACTGAGCACACGAAATTTGGGTCTTTTCTCTATGCTAATAGGTGATAGGAAAATTAATTTTAATGTTGTTAATATCAAATGGAATATTACCTTCTCTGCCAAAAAGTCATCCTGACAGTAAGAGAAGTCCCTCCCTCTAGAGAATCCTTGGAAAGTCAACTGAATTCTTGTTCTTAAGGTATTTTACTCTCTACTAGATTCTACTGGGATTCAGAAGGAGAACCTAAGCTCCATTTATCCTGTAAATAAAAACTAACTATGGTGACTAAAAGTGATTCCCCTCTCATTAAGGTTTGAGGCAAGTTGGTTCACAAAGGGTAAAAACAAGCAGAATGAAGTGTTTTGATTTGTTTGTTTCTTTGCTTGTTTTGCTCAAATTTCCAAAGGTGGCTGAAACCTTATTACCAGGCCTTACTCCAGAGATGACTCTTTTCTCTTTTTCATTTTGAATGTATAAAAATCTTCCATAAGTTTTATAAGTGGACAACCATGTACGCAGATATATAGGTGCTGCAGATTTATGACCCTCTTTATCTTGAGTAAAGGCTCATTTTCCTTTGCTTTAAAATTTGTTTTGAATTTCATTTATTTCAGAGCTTGACATAGTTAGCAATAGGTACATAAATAATTAAGGACTTTTCAAAAATTCTTTGTAGCATACCCACTACCCAATACTAAGAGCATAGCAAACAACAAATACAGAGGCAGGTTCATGATGGTAAAAAATATTCCTGTGAAGTTCCTTCCCCAGTAATAGTTTCTAAGCATGTGAAATATTCTTCAAAAGAGAAGTAGAAGTTAAAATCAACAGGTTTCTTCAAAGGTAATTTAAATGTTTCTCATTTGCTCTCAAAAATTTATGAATAGAATTTTTTTGTCACCAAATAATTTTTAGTAAGAAAGTCAGTGAAATATACTAGATAAGAGTGCTGGTGATCTTAGAAAATTTGAGTTCCATTCTTGTTTCTAACATATGGTTGGTTGATTGTTGTCCTTTGTTTTCAAAGAGAACCAAAATGACATCACCATGATAAAGTGGAGTTTCAGTTTGTCTGACTATGACTGATCAGACCAGTATGAATTTGGAATGCTCTGCCACCGATTGGGCACAGATAATCCATGTGAATATTTGGAGTGGATACTCAAAATTTGTGAATCCTATGTTTACTATGTGCTGTTTCAATTCTGCTTTGCTCATAGAGCATAGCACCCTTTCTGATGCAGCGTGTCATGCTGAGTGATCCTGTGCCGGTGTCTCTCATGTTGTAAGTCAATTCCAAAGCTCTTGAGAGTGTTCTTTTGTCACTTCTTCTAACCACCATGTGATCACCTGACCCAGGTGGGTTCTCCATAAAATAGTCTTTTTGGTAAGCATATATTCTTCATTCGAACAAAGTAGGCAGCCCATTAGAACTGTGCTCTCTGAAGCATAGTTTGAATGCTTGGCAGGTCAACTTGAGCAAGGACTTCAATGTCTGATACCTTATCCTGCCAAGGGATCCTCAGAATCTTCCTAAGACAGTTCAAATAGAAGCAATTCAGTTTTCTGGCATGGCACTGGTAGACTGTCTATGTTTCACAGGCATACAACAATGAGGTCAGCACAAGGGCTCTGTAGACCTTCAGTCTGGTAGTCAGCCTAATACCTCTTCCCTCCCAAACTTTTCTTTGGAGCTTCTCAAACACAGAGCTAGTGCTTGCAATGTGTGCACATCAACCTCATTGTCAAAGTGTATCCCTAGAAAGTAGGCTATCAAGGTAAGTGAACTTATTCATAGCACTCAAAACTTCTCCAATTGTAGTAACCAATGGTTCCACATATGAATGGTGTGGTGGTGGCTAATGGAGCACCTGTGTTTTCTTCGTGTTATTTATTAGGCCAAAATTAGCACAGGCAGCAAAGAATTGATCCATATTTTGTTGTATGTCTGCTTCAGAAGTAGCTTTGAGTGCACAATCATCTGCAAACCGAAAATCATGTACCAACAATCCCTCCACTTTGGTCCTGGCTTCTAGCCAAGGATTTTCAAATTGAAGAACTTGCCATCAGTATAGTAGTTGATCTTGAAGCTGTGTTCATCCTCACTGAAAGCATTTGACAACATGGTTGAAAACATCATGCTAAAAAGCATGGGAGCAAACATGCAGCCCTGTTTCACTCCACTGGTGACTGAGAGGGCATGAGGGCATTGTCCATTATCCAGACCCCAAGCAAACATACCTTCATGAAACTGACGTATAATACTGATGAACATCCCCGGGCAAACAAATTTTGACATAATTTTCCATAAACCCTCATGACTGACAACGTTAAAGGCCTTGGTCAGATCTGTAAACTTTGTGTACAGACCATTGTTCTGCTCCTGGCATTTTTCCTGGAGTTGTTGGGCAGCAAACACCATAACATTTCTAACACATATGTTACAATGGACAAACCACTCAGTACTCTCCCCCTCCCCCCAATCAATTCTCCAAGGCTGTAATTTACAGAGACATTGCTGATAAACAGGAAGGTTTTCAGGCAGTTGTTGAGTCATTTCAGTCATGTGTGATTCTTCATGAGCTCATTTGGGGTTTTCTTGGCAGCAATACCAGAGTGATTTGCCATTTCCTTCTCTAGTTCATTTTATAGATGAGAAACAGAGGAAAACAGGGTTAAGTGACTTGCCCAGGGCCACACAGTTAATAAGTTTCTAGGACCAAATTTGAATTCAGGAAGATGAGTCTTTCTGACTCCATGCCCAGAACTCTATCTACTCTCTACCTACCTGCCCTCCCTGGTAACAGTGGTCACAAATTTTGCTTCCTCCTTCCCCTTCTCAGCTACCCTCCCAAGCGCCCCCCCCCCAAAAAAAAACAATCAGTGATATGAATCTTTCTGTTAAACAAAGGATCCAACTCTGGGATGAGTGACCATGTCCTAAATGATATGCTTTGTACATTCAACTGTGGAGGAAGGCAATGGAAAGAGGGAAAACCTTAAAGAAAATCTCACTTTCGTGTGCAGAAAATTGCCAGCTAGTAGAATGACCTAATATTTCTTTGCTTTATATAGGTTTGTGAGAATATGGCTAAAATGTTTTCCAGTGAAACTGTTCTGTATTAAATTGCTATAGCTCTTTGTTTATTCTGGGTTTGTATTGCCTGTCACTACAAAGCTTGAAGACAAAGCAGTAGAAAGGTGCACGTTGTCATGGAATACTATGAATTATCAATCCAGCAAAAAGTTGCACAAGTGTTAAATGACTGTATTGCTACTTACTGAGGAAAATCTCAGGCTCAGAAAGTTTCTCAGAGGTGAAGAAAGGGTACCTTAGTTTGTCTGGGAGCATCCATTAAATCCTCACTTGAATTGAACTGTGGGAGATTTAAAGAACTGCAACTTTTTTTTATAATTGTATTTGCAAGGTGATTTACATGTATAGACAGCTTCAGTCTGGACTCTGGTTAGAATAAACAAAACATATTTCTTATTAGAAGGATTAATTGCTAACAGTATAATCACCAAGAAGATATGAAACAGAATATGGAATATAACACTATTAACTTCATATTTTGAAATGCGTAGCTAGCTTGTCAGGGAAGGGTCAGCAGAAACCTTTCATGCATTCTTAATTAGTATGTAAAGTAGCAAGGGAGACATTTTCTTTCCTTTTGATTATCTTTGGCCTTTTTAATGAAAGGAGCACAATCAGGATCATTACCTGCTAAATTAAGTTAAGAAAAATCCAAAGGAAAAAACCACAGTGGGCAAGTTAAGCAGTGCTATGACCCATCTTTTTAAAATGTAAGCTTTGTGTTGTGCCTTACCTTGAAGCTTGTTAATAGAGAGCAAAGATCAATTCTGGGCCCTACTCTTTTTTTTCCTCCCTGTGTAATTTGCAGAATGCACTCTTTCTGTGAAGTCTCTAATTGCTAGGGCATACACTTTAACCCCATGGATATATCTGGTGCCATAAACACAATCTGACAGCTAAAGAATCTCAGTTAAGAATAATTGTATTTTCCTTTTGTATTTAATTACTTAAAGACTATCCTAGCTGATACTGAGTGGCACTCTAATACTTCAGTGTATTAGGAGAGATAAAAATATCCAAAATTGTAATATAAAGCTTGTTTGACTAAATTCAGGTATTAACTCCACAGATCTCAAAAAAATAGGGGGAAGGGTAAGAAGGAGAAGGTAAGGACAGAAAAACAGGTAATAAGCCATTTTTGACCGAGCAATTTTATTTTTGAATGTTTCTTTTCTACTAAAGAAACTCTACTTATCTACTAAAGGATCACCAAGTAAGTCATCAGTGAGCTCCTATATAAAGGATTTTAGCAGACTCTAAATATTATTGTTTTAAGAGATGTAGATTTTTGGAAGCCAGGACTTTAACCCAGTGCTTCTCAAGCTTTTGAGAAGAAGCGAAGAGGATGGATGTTCACTGTGGAATCCTCACTCTATGCAATATGATTTTTAAAAATGAGGTACAATATAAAGTTCATCTGATAAAGAATCCTTTCAAAGACAATCGAAAGGAAGATACATGTCAAATAAGAAGTGGATTAAACTATACAAGGCATCATTTGATTAATCCACACTGACAGTTTGAGAAATAAAATAAAAACCTTTCAGTCATAAAAATATTTGCAGGCTAGTGAATGGAAAAGAATTTCCATATATGCGTACATATACATGTACACATATATATCTATATATACATATATGCACATGTATATATGTATCTATCTCTATATATAGACACATATAAATAGATAGATAGATAGATAGATAGATATGTATTTCTGAACCAAAAAATTATGCTGTGTGGTTAAGTAATTACTTTGCTATTCTTATAATCAACTCTGAGCAATTCTAATCAATACTGACTTCCTAGGCCTCTGCAATTGCATATCTATAAACAGAAGCTGATATGACTTTTTCAAATGTGAAGATGAAATTCCCATTTTGGCATTCTATCTAGAGAGTTAAGAAATCTTTGCCTACCCCATTTAAGTCTTGGGACAGACAATCGCACATAGAGCAGAACAGATACAAATTAAGGAAATACTAGTGTCTCCATGCTAACGTTTTTGGAACCTAATATAAGTTGGCAAACCTTCTGATCATTTTGGATGCTCTGACCAGATTCCAGTTTGGCAGAGCTGTCTATGTATCTTCTGGGAAAGTAACCTGTATACATTGGAAGCTCCATAGCATCATGTGCCAGGCAATTGTGTTAAGTGCTTTAAAAACATCTCATTTCATCCTTATAACAATCTTAGTAGCTAGGTACTATTATTATACCAATTTTACAGTAGAGGAATCTGAGGCAAGAAGCTCTTTAATGACTTACCCAAGATTAGGCTCAAACCTAGATATTTTAGAGTGACCCTGAATCAGTATAGTTAAGAATATTTGAAAACACTGTATCATATATGGTTTTGGTTTCTCTGGGATACTTATAAAATAAACTATAAAAAAAGAATGAGATTAGATAGATACTCCTTAGAAATGAAGTTTACAGGCTCATAGATGTGGTTAAATGAGATCTTAGAAGACATACAATCTAATTCAATTTACAGATGAGAAAACTAAAGCAGAGAGAGATTAAGTAGCATGTCCATGGTGATATAGCAAGTGTCTGAGGCAGAATTTGAACCCAGGTTTCTGCTTGCTCCAAGACTTGTGTCCTATCCATTAAGCTATTCTGGCTCTTATGCCTTATAAGAAGATATATTCTATGTGATAGTTTTTGACCACAGATGTTTGTAAAAATGGAATATTTGCTTTTCTTGTTTCTCCCCTTCCTTCAATAAAAAAAATGGTTAAAATTTTAGAAGCACGACTTGGCAATGCAAATACTAGTGAGAAAAAAAGGACAGTTTGTCAAATATGTAACTGTGGCACATAAGTAAATATAAAAACATGGCACAAGCAGGCAAAACATTCCTCTTCAGAATTTCACAAACAACATGTGTTAACTAACTGCATCTAAATTCATGCCATTTCTTCACACTTTCCACTTTTCTAGAGACTCTTGGACCATTAAATATCTCTGTTCTGACTTCAGGTCATCATCTTCTTTCATAAATACTAAAGAATTTGAGT
>JAQQSK010004825.1:0-31785 GCA_028658325.1 Potorous gilbertii
AGCTGCTTGCAATATTTTTTCCTTGACCTGGGAACTCTGGAATTTGGCCACAATGTTCCTAGGAGTTTCTCTTTTTGGATCTCTTTCAGGTGGTGATCGATAGACTCCTTGAATACTTATTTTGCCCTCTGGTTCTAGAATATCAGGGCAATTCTCCTTGACAATTTCATGAAGGATGATGTCTAGGCTCTTTTTTTGATCATGGCTTTCAGGTAGTCCCATAATATTTTAAATTGTCTCTCCTGGATCTATTTTCCAGGTCAGTTGTCTTTCCAATGAGATATTTCACATTATCTTCTATTTTCTCATTCTTTTGCAATTTGTTGTTTTTTCATAAAGTCATTAGCTTCCATCTGCTCCACTCCATGGAGAACTATTTTCTTCACTGAACTTTTGAAACTCCTTTTCCATTTGGCTAATTCTGCTCTTAAAAGCATTCTTCTCCTCGTTGGCTTTTTGGGTCTCTTTTGCCATTTGAGTTAGTCTATTTTTTAAGGTGTTAGTTTCTTCAGCATATTTTTGCAAGCTGTTGGCTCATTGTTCATGGTTTTCTTGCATCTCTCTCATTTCTCTTCCCAATTTTTCCTCCACTTCTCTTACTTGATTTTCAAAATCCTTTTGAGCTCTTCCATGGCCTGAGACCATTGCATATTTATTTTGGAGGTCTGGCATGCAGAAGTCTTGACTTTTAGGTCTTCCTCTGAAGATCTAAATTGTTCCTCCTCATCTGAAAGGATGGAAGAAAATACCTGCTCACCAAGAAAATAATCTTTTATTGTGTTATTCTTTCCCCCTTTTTTGGGCATTTTCCCAGCCAGTTACTTGACTTTTGAGTTCTTTCCTCAGGTCTGAGATTCAGATAAACTATTCAATTACTCCAGAGGCTTTAGGTGGAGGTCTCCCAGGGTTGCCATTCAGGGAAAAGATTCAGATCAATTTCTCAATTTCCCCAGAGGTTCTAGGCAGAGGTCTCCAAAAATGGAAGCTACCACTGCAGTGACTGCTGGGGGTCCAGACCACGCTCCCCTCTCCTGGGTGATAGAACCCTCTCACTGTTCTTTGAAGCTGTCTGTGGCATTTGTGGGTTAAGTAATCTGTGAACTGCTGCTGTTATTGGCTCCTTGAAGTCTATTCAGGGTCCTGTCCCTGCCACGTTGGGGTGTGTTCCAAACTTCCTGGGCTGTGTGCCAGGCCTCAAATATTTACTAGTTGTGTGACCCTGGGCAAATCACTTAATTTCTGCTTGCCTTACTTTCTTCATCTATAAAATGGGGAGATGAAGAAAATATATAGTCTGGTATAGCAGAGAAAGAGATGGCCCCAAGGTAAAAAAAAAGACCTGAATTCAATCTTGCCTCAGAAAAATACTGGGTGTGTGATCCTGGGCAAGTTATTAAACTTCTTTGTGCCCAGAACAACTCTAAGAGAATGAAGGAGGCAGTATGTAGTGATAGAAGTAATTTCCTATTTGGGAATTCCCTATACTAATGATTCTTTTTTTGGGGGGAGGTGATGGTAGTGGAGGAGGAAATGAGGTTAGGTGACATACCCAGGGTCACAAAGCTAGTAAGCTTGTCTGAAGTCAGATTTTTAACTCAGGTCCTCCTGACTTCAGAACTTGTGCTCTATCCACTGTGTCACTTAGCTGCTTCCCCTGTCTGTAATGAAATAACATATGTAGTCTCATCTATTTTAGAGGGATAGTTGACCTGTTTCCTATTGTATCTCACTGCCAGGAGAAAGCAGAGAGGCAGCTTCATGAATACATTTGTAGCCTACTCTCAGTCTCCAGACAGAAGTATAACTAAGCTGTGAGATAGTATGGCTTTGATCCACTCCCAGAGATTTCTAGAATAGGAAATTTTCATGTAAATAAGAACTTTTGCCTTGAGAGGTTCTCTATACTTAGCAATATGGAGCAGGTCAAAGAGAATTGACTTTGGAGTTAGAAGACGGGTTCAAATCTCACTTCTGCTATTTGGGATCCTGTGCAAATCATTTATCTTCTCTGGTCCTCAGTTCTCATATGGAGATTGGGCTATAAAAATATCTTCCAGCTCTAAATCTATGATCCCATGATGCTTGTGACATATCTTTAACCTGTTTTATTTCTTTTAACCACCATGCAAAATGTGGTAGACATGACAAATTGTTAGAAGGATGCTGGCAAACTGCAGTGTCCAGAAGAGGGTGGTGGTGAAAAAACTTGGGTCCATTTCATGAGGATCAGTTGAAGGAATAGGGAATGTCTAGTCTGGAAATCAAAAGACTCAGGGGAGACAGGAAAAGTGTTCAAGTTTTTGAAGGGCTTTCATGTAGGGGAATTTGTTTTGTTTTGTCCAAGGGACAGAACCACATCTAAAGGTGAGAAGCCCCAAGGAGACCAATATAGCACTTTTTTAATTTTTGTTTTCAGTTTTCTACAATCATTTCCATAAGTCTTAGATTTTTCCCTTTCAATCTCCACTCCCTCACTGAGACAGCATGCAATCTTATATGGGTTCTACACATATATTCTTATTAAACACATTTTCCCATTAGTCATGTTGCATAGAAGAATTGAAATGAATGGGAGAAACCATGAAAAAAGGCCAAACAAAACAAAACATAACACAAAATAGTCTTCTTCATTCTGCATTCTAATTCCATAGTTCTTTCTCTGGATGTGAATGGCATTTTGCCTCAAGAATCCTTTGGGAATGTTTTAGATTCTTGCGTTGTTGTGAAGGGCTAAGTCTACCAGAAAAATTGCTTACACATTGTGGTCCTTATTGTATACAGTGATCTCCTGGTTCTGCTCCTTTCACTCAGCATCAGTTCGTATAAGTCCTGACAGGCCTCTCTGAAGTCTTCCTGTTCATCATTTCTTACAGCACAATAGTATTCCATCACATTAATAAACCACAACTTGTTCAGCAATTTCCCAATTGATGGGCATCCCCTCCATTTACAGTTGTTGGCCACCACAAAGAGAGTTGCTATAAATATGTTTGTACATGTGGGAACCTTTCCCATTTTATGATATAGATTTTGGGATATAGTCCTAGAAGCAGTAATGCTGGGTCAAAGAGTATGTACATTTTTATAGCCCTTTGGGCATAGTTCCAAATTACTCTTCAGAATGACAGGATTAGCTCACAACTCCACCAACAATGAATTAGTGTTCCCACTCTCCCATATCTTCTCCAACATTTATCATTTTCCTGTTTTGTCATGTTAGTCAATCTGATAGGTGTGATGTGGTACGTCAGAGTTGTTTTGATTTGCACCTCTCCAATCAATAGTGATTTAGAGCATTTTTCTTTTCCTTGTTTATTTTTAGATTTTGATATTCATTTCCACAAAATTTTGAGTTCCAATTTTTCTCCCCATCTCTCCCCTCCACCCTCCCTGTAATATCTTGCATTCTGATTACCCCTTCCATCAATGTACCCTCCCTTCTATCACAGCCCACACTTCCCTTATCCCCATCTTCTCTCTTTTCTTGTGGGGTAAGATAAATTTCTATACCCCATTACATGTGTTTCTTATTTCCCAGTTATATGCAATAATAATTCTCAACATTCATTTCTAATACTTCAAATTCCAACTTCTCTCCCTCCCTCCATCCCTACCCATCCCCACTGAGAAGGCAAGCAATTCAATACTAGCTATGTGTGTGTGTGTGTTGTTTTGCAAAAGAGTTCCATAATAATCATGTTGTGTAATACTAACTATATTTCCCTCCATCCTACCCTGTCCCTTCCCTTTTTTTTATTCTCTCATCTGACCTTGTCCCTTTCCCAAAGTGTTTACTTCTAGTTACTCCCTTCTCCCACTTGCCCTCCCTTCTATCATTCCCCCATTTGTTCTCTCCTTCCCTACTTTCCTGTAGCATAAGATAGATTTTCATACAGATTTCGTGAGCATGTTATTCCCTCCTTGAGTCGTATGTGAAGAGAGTAAGCATCACTTTTCTCCTCTCATTGTCTCCAATTTCTCATCCACTGAACAGGATTTTTCTTATCTCTTTTATGAGTTATAGCCTGCCTCATTCCATTTCTCTCCTTCTCCTCCTAATATTTTCCTCTCTTACCCCTTAATTTCATTTTTTTATGAATATCATCTCTTCTGATTCGGCTCAACCTGTACTCTGGTTCTATCTTTTGGTCTTCTCCTTTTCCCCAAAATAACGGGTAAAAAATGTCCTTCATAAAACTCACCGAATTCTGAGCTTTAGAGCTCCTGACACTCTTCTTATTGAACTATGCCACACTGTGGTATTTATGCTCCATTATTTGCCCCAGCTCCCATCTTTCCATGTCTCTTTAGAATCTAAATTGATTGATGATTTCCCTGTGCATCCACATCAATCTCTTTTGAAAACTCACTTTTTCTACCTCATCATAATTGTTTCTCATTATATCCTTAGAACTTTATTCTTGAGAGCTTTCCATCTCTCTTGGCCTAACTTTTCATACAGAATTTTATGCTATAGATTCCAAACTATATTTTCTTTGAACTTTTTGAAATCTGTTCTCCCAAAATCTAGAGTGAATGTAGGTGAGCCATGCTTACCTTTCCTCTCTTTCTCTATCACAAATTTTAAGAGAAAATGGTCACTTCTCGCCAAGGTTCCTATTATTACTGCTTTAGCAAAGTAGTCCCCACTACTTTGTCCTCATAAAAAATTATTAGATATTGAAAGAGAGACAGACACAGACAGAAGGAGAGACAGGAAGAGAGAGAGGGATGCAAAGAAAAGAGACAGGAAGAGACAGAGACAAGAGACACAGACAGAGAGACACATAGAGAGTTAATGGGAGACTGAGAAGGACACATGGAGAAAAAGACAGAAACAGAGAGATAGAGAAGAGACAGAGAAAGACAGAGAAACAGCGAGAGACAGAGACAGAGAAAGACAATTGGATTCTTGTTCCAGGTAATTGAAATTTCCCATTACTATCTCTCTCAGGTTTTTATGACATGACATGCAATATTAATCTATTCCTGAACTTTTTATCTGTTTCTTCTTTTTGTTCACATGGTGTACAAAGTATGGTGTAATAACAATATCAATTCTGATGATATTCACTGGATTGTTCTACATTGTACTCTCTGGTTCCTTGCTTTCCTCCTAGGATAACTTCTTATTCTACAACACTTCTCCCCCACTTTTTTGCTCCTCTTGAATAAGGTATATACACTTTAAAAGAAATGTGCCATTAGGGTTTCACATTTCCACCAGGTATTAGCAAATACCTGTAAGGTGGAGTTGGTACTTGAACTCACGTCTGCAAGATGCTGATCTAATACTAGTCCCATGACCATCTTCTGGTATCTCAGTAACAAGCACATTAATGACAAGAATAACAGCAATATCATCACACCAAATGACCTAAGCAGAGACAGCAAACGTCATTGACAATATTATATGGTTCCCTACCTCCTATGCCTTTCTTGTTTTCTTATTATTCTAGGCTGTCCCTCCTTGATCTGTAATGACTCCTGGACAAGTTAATCTGTTTCTAGGCTATAGCTAGAACCCCTTTCCTAGATTTCCTGTACCCACTGTGGCAAATCAAATGTAGTTGAGAATAGGTAGGTGGGAGTACAGTAGCATCATCATTTATCATTGTTTGGGTTGTGATTGCATATGAAATTGGGATTTTAAAAAAAGGCCAATCATGGGTTTTAAAATCTTATCATGGTTATAGGACTAAAAATGTTACAGTGAAATTCATGCCCCTATCAAAATTTGGTTAAGGTTTGACCCATAGCAATCTATTCTACTCCATGAGTTTCTGGGGGTCAAGAAGGTACACTCCTAGATAGATGAATGTTTCTTGCAGTGAGATCACCAGCAGAGAATTTTCTGCTAAATTCATTGATATTGTGCATTCTTTTTCCAACACCATTTAGAACCTTTTAGAACACACTCCTTTGCCCTAGTCACATGCAATTAGAAAGCATGTGCACAAATTCCTGCAACCATAGTTGTCAGAGTTGGTGGCATTTTGGGGCCACTAGAAATAAAATCCAATTTCCTTGCAGGGAAATGAACCCTACCCCCACCACTCTTTCTTCCCCATCCCATGCCACCCTCATTTTAATTACTGTATTTGTGTATTCATAGCTTACTCTGGTCAGAATAAAATATGATTGAACAAGGAAATACTATCTATATCCAAATTCTCTGGAGGCAATGTGTCCTGTAATAAAGTCCAAGATGATAATGCCCACAGTGAACAACTTAATGAATTAAACTAATTAGGCTTACTAATTAGATAGACTAAGAGAAGCATATTGACAGTGCAATTTAGTGCTATATTAATTAATGTTTAATAAGGACAAACATAGCAAAAGTTTCCATGTTAACTTACTTTTTAAATTGATTTTATTTTTACATCACCTAGATTTTCCCCAGTATCCTTTTCCTACCCTTTTCCAGTGCACAATACTTAAAACAAAGAATTAAAAAAAAGAGGGAAAAATCAGCAAGACTGATTAATACATTGAAAAAAACTGGCATCATATGCAATGACTTCCTCATTATCACATCTAAAAAAGGAGAGTTAGAAAGTATCTTCTTATATCATTTCTTGCAGCCAAGTTTCTTGATTATAATTTTGTTTTGTTTTTGTTGTGTTTTATATTCATTAATTTATTTTTAGTTTTCAACATTCAATTCCACCATTCAGTTCTACAAGATTTTGAATTCAAAATTTTCTCCCCATCTCTGATTAGCCCTTCCCTAATCTGCCCTCCCTTCACCATACCCCTCCCTTCTCTTATCCCCTTCCCCTCTATTTTCTTATAGGGCAAAATAGATTTCTTTGCCCCATTGCCTCTGTTTTTAATTTCCAAGTTGTGTGTAAAAACAATTTTTAACATTCGTTTTTAAAACTTTGAGTTCCAACTTTTCTCATTTTCCCCTCCCCCACTCCCATTTAGAAGGTAGGCAATTCAATATAGGTTATACATGTGTAGTCATGCAAAACACTTCCATAAACAGTCATGTTGTGAAAGGCTAACTATATTTCCCACCTTTCTATTCTGCCCCCTATTTATTCTGTTCTCTCTTTTGACCCTGTCCCTCCTCAAAAGTGTTTACTTCTATTTACCTCACCTCACATTTGCCCTCCCTTCTTTTATCCACCCCACCTACCTTCCATGTATCCCATTCCCTGCTACTTTCCTATAGGGAAATTATCATACCAAATTGAGTATGCATCTTATTCCCTGCTTAAGCCAAATCAAATGAGAATAAGGTTCACTCTTTCACCCTCACCTTCCCCTCTTCCCCCCAATTGAAAAATTTCTCTTGCCTCCTTTATAAGAGAGATAATCTACCCTAATCTATATCTCCCTTTATCCTTCTCCCAATATATTCCTCTCTCACCTTTTAATTTTATTTTTTTAATATATCATCCCTTCCTCTCTATCAACTGGAGAATGGCTGAACAAGTTGTGACATATGAATGTAAAGGAACACTAATGTGCTATAAGAAATGATGAACAGAAAGTCTTCAGAGGGATCTGGAAAGACATATAAACTGATGCTGAGTGAAAGGAGCAGAACCAAGAGAACTTTGTACTCGGCAACAACCACAGTGTAAAAGGAATTTTTCTGGTAGACTTAGTCCTTCATAACAAAGCAAGGACCTAAAAAATTCCTAATGGATTTTTGAGGCAAAATGCCTTTCACATCCAGAGAAAGAACTATGGATTTGGAATATAGAATGAAGCAGACTATTTACTTTTGTATTATGTTTCGCTTTGTTTTGTTTTATGGTTTCTTCCATTAATTTTAATTCTTCTGTTCAACATGACTAAAGTGAAAATGTATTTAATAGGAATATATGTGTAGAACCTATACAAGATTGCATGCCATCTTGGGAAGGGAGTGATGAGGGAGAGGGGAAGTGAGGGGGAGGGAAGGGAAAAATCTAAGATATATGGAAGTAGTTGTAGAGCCTGAAAACAAATAAAAAATGAATATGATCTCTTCCTATTCAACTCACCCTTTACCCTCTGTCTCTCTGTCTTTGTCTATAAATGTATATATATATATATATATATATATATATATATATATATATGTACATATACATACATGTAAAATCCATCCCTTCAACTACCCTAATACTGAGAAAAATCTCAAGAGTTATAAATATTATCTTTCCATGTAGACATGTAAACAGTTCAGCTTTAGTAAGTCCCTTATGATGAACAGACTGGGGAAGAATATCCAGCAGGGAAGGTCTCAGATCCCTCAACCCACAAGCAACAAAGAAAGCTTCAAAGGTCAGTGTGAGAGGGCTTTCCCAACTGGGTGGGAGGGGAGTGTGGTCCCTCCAGCACTGAGCTCAGGTGGTAGCAGAGGCGGCAGCAGTAGTAGCAGTGGGTGGTGGGGTACCACTGTGGCCATGGAAGCATCTTGGATCCACTGTCCAAGCAGCTCAGCTTAAAGCCTCTGGGGGAACTGAGCAAGGGTTCTGAACCTCAGCCCTCAGTACTGGCCCCATCCCACCTAATGGTCCTGGGGGAATTGAAAACTGCTCTGAATCTCAGCCCTGAGCCCATTCTTGGGGGGAGGAGGAGCATTAGGACCCTCCTCTTTACCAAGGATTCAGAAGTCAAGTAACTGGTTGGGAAAATGTGTAAAAAAGGGGAAAAAATTAAGACTATAGAAGGTTACTTTCTTGGTGACCACGTATCTCCTTCCTTCCATTCAGATGAAGAAAAACAATGCATATTGTCAGAGGAAGTCAAGGCTTGTACCTCCAAAATGAACATGAAATGGGCTCAGGCCCTAGAAGAATTTGAAAAGCATGTCAGCAGCCTGCTAAAGAAGAACAAAAAAAATGCTGAGGAAAATAACATTTTTAAAAATAGGCTAACTGAATTGGAAAAAGAAGCCCAAAAAGACAATAAGGAGAAGGAGGCTTTAAAAAGCAGAATTAGTCAAATGGAAAAGGAGATTCAAAAGCTCACTGAACAAAATAGATATTTAAAAATGAGAGTGGAGTTCAGGGAAGCTAATGACTATAGGATAAATCAATAAGTTACAAAACAAAACCAAATGATTGAAAAAATAGAAGATAATGTGAAACATTCCATTGGAAAAACAACTGACTTGGAAAATAGATCCAGGAGAGACAATTTAGAAATTGCAGGACTACCTGAAAGCCAGAGCCTAGACATTGTCTTTCATGGAATTATCAAGGAAAAATGCCCTGATATTCTAGAACCAGAGGGCAATATTAATATTGAAAGAATTCACTGATCAGTGAATTCCTCCTGAAAGACACCCAAAAAGAGAAACTTCTAGCAATATTGTGGCCAAATTTCAGAGTTCTCAGGTCAAGAAGAAAATACTGCAAGCAGCTAGAAAGAAACAATTTGAGTATTATGGAAATACAATCAGGATAACACAGGATCTGGCAGCTTCTACATTAAGGGATCACAGGGCTTGGAATAGGATATTCCAGAAGTCAAAGGAACTGGGATTAAAACCAAGAATCACCTACCCAGCAAAACTGAGTATAATATTTAAAGGGAATAAATGGTAATTCAATGATATAGAGGACTTTCAAGCATTTATGAAGAAAAGACCAGAGTTGAATAGAAAATTTGACTTTCAAACACAAGAATCAAGAAAAGCATGAAAAAGTAAACAGGAAAGAGAAATTATGAAGGACTTTTAAAAGCTGAACTGTTTAATTCCTAAATGGAAAGAAAATATTTGTAATTTTTGAGATTTTTCTCAGTATTTGGGTAGGTAGAGGGATTATACACATACACACACACACAGAGTACAAATTGAGTTGAATCAGAAGAGACGATATCCATAAAAAATAAAATAAAATTGAGGAGTGAGAGAGGAAAATTTTGGGTGGAGAAAAGAGATAAGAAAAATCTTTTTCAATGGAGGAGAAAGGGAGGAGGTGAGAGGGGAAAAGTAAAGCTTACTCTCTTCACATATGACTTAAGGAGGGAATAATATGCTCATTAAATTTGGCATGAAAATCTATTTACACTACAAGACAGTAGGGGAGAAGTGGACAATTGGGGTGAGGGAGATGATAGAAGGGAGGGCAAATGGGAGAAGGGAGTAACTAGAAGTAAACACTTTCGGGAAAGGACAAGGTAAAATGAGAGAATAGAAAAGAAAGGGGGAACAGGGTAGGATGGAGGGCAATATAGTTAGTCTTACACAACATGATTTTATGGAAGTCTTTTGCAAAATGACACATATATAACCTATATTGAATTGCTTTCCTTCTCAGTGGGGATGAATGGGGAGGAAGGGAGGGAGAGAAGTTGAAAATCAAAGTATTAGAAATGAAGGTTGAGAACTGTTATTGCATATAACTGGGAAATAAGAAATACAGGTAATGGGGTATAGAAATTTTCTTGCCCTACAAGAAAAGAAAGAAGATGAGGATAAGGAAAGGGTGGGGTGTGATAGAAAGGAGGGCACATTGAGGGAAGGGGCAATCAGAATGCAAGGTGTTATAGGATGGAGGTAGGGGAAAGATGAGGAGAAAAATTGAAACTCAAAATTTTGTTGAAATGAATGTCAAAATCTAAAAATAAATAAGTAAAATCACTTTGCCGTCTACTCTACAATCCTCTGAATGCTGGTCTTATGTAAGAAACTGCTGCTCCTGTCCAAGGCATGCACAAGATTGAAGTTCTCCCCTTTCTCTAGCACGTTTTGATAGGTGTTCATCTCTGCTTCCTGTTTGTCCTTAAGGTTGAGCAGGGCCTGGCGCCGCCCCTCTATTCAGTTCTGCTTCCAGGTGTAGCAGGGCTGTATTGATCTGCTCCATCTGGTTAGTGTATTGAATCTCCACCTCCCTCAGGCTGTCCTCCAAGCTGGTTTTTTGATCTCGAAGGGAATCCAGGTAAATTTCTAGGGACTGGACTGTACTTTTCAGCTCCATGACAGTGTTTCGGGCTGCTTCCACCTCCTCAAATCTTGTGTTGATTGTCACAGTGCTCTCCTCAATCTGCTGTGACCAGTATTTATCAAGCTCCTCTCTGTTCTTCTGAGTCAGAATGTCCCATTGGGCTCGTGTATCAGCCATGACCTTGCTCAATTCCCTCGATTTGGGAGACTCCACCTCCACTGTCAGCCCAGAGCCTGCAATTTGGTCTTGTAGAGAATTCACCTCCTCCTCATAGTTCTTTCTCGTAAAAAGTAACTCTTCCTTCAAGGTTTCAATCTTGGTCTTCAGTTGCAGCCTGATCATGTTGGTGTCATCGATGACCTTCTGGAGGCCATGAATGTCACTTTCTACAGACTGTCTCATGGCCAGCTCTGCTTCATACATGATTCTGAAGTCATCAGACACTAGACGGGCATTATTGATCTGTAGGGTGATTCTGGCATTGTCCACCGAGCTTGTATAAATCTGCTCCCGCAGCTCCTCAATCGTCTTGAAATAGTGTCTCCATTCTCTGATCTGAGGTCCCTTCTTGTCCAAATGCTCCCTGATTCTCTCTTCCAGTTTGTGATTCTGGTCTCCAGGCTCTGCACGTGCTCCAGGTAGGAGGTAAGGCTGTAGTTAAGGTCCTGGATGGTCTCCTTCCCCCAGAACCCTTCATCCCGGTCAGCCCCGCCATCAGGTTCCTGGCCCCCAATCCCCCACAGAAGCTGGTGGTGTGGGCGCCAGAGCCACCCATGCCAGCATAGACCTTGTGGCTGGATGCCTGGAGCAAGCCCAGGGAGCGGTAGTTGGTGGAGAAGGTGGTGGAGCCGGTCGTGAAATTCATGATGTTGGTAGAGTAGAATTGGACACAATTGCCTTAATCCTCCTTATAATTTTCTAATATTTGTCTTAGATTCTTTTGTAGTTCTTCTTTCCATTTTCACTGATGTAGTCATTATATATCTATACATATATATGCATATATATGTATATTTTTCTCCTATATCTGATTATTTTGCTTTGCATCAGTTCATGTAAGTCTTTTCATGTTTTCCTATATTCACCTTGTTAATCACTTCTTTTAGCATAAAAATATTCTATTACATTCCTGCAACACAATTTGTTTAGACATTCCCCCAATTGCTGGACATTTATATTTTTAGTTCTTTATCCAAAAAATTTCTTACTCCAGGACAGTTATGTTCACATAGATAAATTTCTAGCATGTTTGTCATATTGGTCAACACTTTCCTACACTCTGATATTCCACAAAAAGACAAACAATTTTAAACTTCTTTCCTGTAAAAATATCTTTAGTCTTGAAACTTTTTTGCATGAAGTCGAGTAGAATCAGGTAATCATCTTAGCTAGATGGGATTTGAATAATTAACTTAGTTGGACCCCCTACCCAAAGTATAAATCCCTTCTATCACAGACCCAATAAGTGATGACTCTCTTTGCCTGAACACCTCAAGAAGTGAAAATTTGGGCAATTCTAATAATTAAAAAAATACTTCCTTATACTGACACAAAATCTGGTTTTCTGTAGCTTCCACCCATTGTCCTTCATTGCCCTCTCTGTGGATAGGAAAAATCTTAGGATATCAGAGTTGAAAAAAATTCAAAAGGTCATTTAGTTCAATCTGTATTTGAACTTGAGTTTCCTCTGTAATATCCCCATTAAATTGCCATCCAACCTTTTGCCTGAAGATCTCCAAGGATGGAAAACTTCCTACTTGTCAAAGCAGTGCATTCTAAATTGTTGGAAATAATTCTTTACATTAAGTTAAAATCTATCACTTTCTTACTTCCACCCATTTGTCTTAGTTCTAGGGACCAATCAGAGATGTCTAATTTCTTATCCACGTAGTAGCACCACAAATATCTTATCCAACTTTTCTAATCTAATCTAATCTACAGTTCTTGTAATCAGTTTTTGATTATCTTGAATTCACAACCTTATCTATGTCTAGCTCAGGGGTGGGGAACTTGCAGCCTCAATAAAAAAGAGAAAGAGTAAATTAATGAATTAGGCATGCATCTAAGAAGTAGAAAAAGAACAAATTAAAAATCCCCAATTGCACACCAAAATGGAAATCCTGAAAATCACAGGAGAGATTAATAAAATGGAAAGTAAAAAAACCATAGAACTAATAAATAGAACTAGGATCTAGTTTTATAAAAAAAAAATCAAATAGATAAACCATTTGTTAATTTGATTTAAAAAGAAAGCAAATAAAATTACTAGTATCAGAAATGAAAGTGGTAAATGTACCACCAATGAAGAAGAAATTGAAGCAATTGTTAGAAAGTATTTTGCCCAACTAGATGCAAGGGAAAGTGACAATCTAGACTAAATGAATGACTATTTGAGACATATCAATTGTACAGATTAACAGAAGAGGAAATAGGATACTTTAAAATCCCTATCCTAGAAAATGATATTGAACAAGGCATTAATTAGTTTCCTGAAAAACAAACAAAACAACAACAACGACAAGCAAACAAACAAAAAACCTAGGAACAGATGGATTTACAAATGAATTCTACCAAACATTTAAGGAACAATTAATTCAATACTATATAAACTATTTGAAAAAAGTGGGTAAAGAAGGAATTCCACCAAAGTTTTTTATGACACAAATATGATTTTGATACTTAAACCAAGGAGAGCAAAAGCAGAGAAAGAAAATTACAGACAATTTCCCTAATGAATATTGGTGCAAAAATTCTAAATAAAACATTAGCAAGAAGATTACAGCAATATATTACAAAAATTATACACTATGTCCATGTGGAATTTATACCAGAATTGTAGGGCTAGTTCAATATTCAGAAAATTACCAGTATTATTAATCATATAGATAAAAAGAGCACCAAAAATCATATGATTATCTCAATAGATCCAAAAAAAAGCTTTTGATAAAATACAATATCCAATTTTATTTTTAAAAAACTGCTAGGTATCATAGTAATTAATGGAATCTTTCTTAAAACAATAAATAGTATATATCTAAAACTCTCAGCAAGCATTATCTGTAATGGAGATAATCTGACGCCTACTTAATAAGGTCAGGAATCAAACAAGAATGTCCATCATCACCGTTATTATTCTATATTGTCCTAGAATTGCAAGCTTACAGCAATAAGATAAGAAAAAATTATTGAAGGAATAAAAACAGGCAATGAGGAACCAAAACTATTTTTCTTTGGGCTTCTTAAACCTTTTCCCCTTAAGATCCCTTTTCGGCAGAGTTTATTTGTGTTGTGTGGTCTGAGGGAATGTGCAGGGCAAAGTGCACATATTTTGTGTTCAGAACCAAGGCAAACACTGCCAGAAACATCTCAAATTCAGTATGCACTTGATTTTGAATTAATTTTTTGGTTGTTAGACATTCAAAAATCATTTAGTGTTTCCAAATTTTTCATGATGGGTCCTAACCCACAGTTTAAGACGCGTTGATTTAGAAGAATTAATCAAGAATATCAACGAAATCAGTGGGAGGAAAAAGATTAAGGAAGGTCCTCTAGTAGCTCCAGATTTTAGACGATATAAGTGGGTAATCACTAAAACAATCTAGTGCAGGCTAAGAAATAGAGTGATGGATTAGTGTAATAGATTCGGTATACAATATACAGTAGTAAATGACCATAGCCATCTAATGTTTGATAATACCAAGGACCCATTCTTTTGGGGTAAGAAATCACCGTTTGACAAAAGTTGCTGGGAAAATTGGAAACCTGTTTGGTCGAAACTAGACAGAAAAGACCTATATATCACATCATATACCTAAGGAGGGTTAAAATAGACAAACAATTTAGACACAAAGGATGATAAATTAGGGGAATCACAGAAAAATGTACCTGTCAGATTTATGAATAAGGGAAAAGTTTATAACTAAACAAGAGATAAAGAGGATCACAGCAAGAAAAATAGATAATTTGATTATATGAAATGAAAAAAGTCTTGGATAAATAAAACTAATGAAGGGAAAATTAGAAGGAAAACAGGAATAAAGGCTCCATTTTACAAATATATAGAAAGCTAAGCCAAATTTATAAAAATAAGAGTTATTCCCCAATTAATAAATGATCAAAGGATGTGAATAGATAGTTTACAGAAAATGAAATAAATGCTATTAATAGTCACATTAAAAAATGTTCTGAATCACTACTTATTAGAGAAATGCAAATTAAAACAACCCTGAGATACCACCTCACATCTATCAGATTGGCTAACATGAAGCAATAGGAAAATGACCAATGCTGGAGAGGATGTGGAAAAACTGGGACACTAATGCACTGATGTAGAGTCGTAAAATTGGTTAATTGATTTGACAGTCAAACAAAAATAAAAGCATTGGTATGATATGAGAATTTGAGATAGTTTCCCTCTTTTACCATGAATAAATAATGCCATAGAACTTTGGAGACTCATGGGTGTGAAATGATTAAATCCTTATTGGTACAGTAGAGGAAATGGGAGTCATGGCCTACCATCTCTTCCACAAAATAAAGTTGCCTTGAGCTGATTACATGAATGATGCAAATCATCCATATTTAAAGACCATAACTTCTTAAATTCATGTTTCCTTTTCTTGATTTTTGAGGACCTCTCTGAGTTTGGACCTGTTGTTCCTGACCCCTGATCTGTTCTAATGCTTAGTCAGGTTTTTATCATGGACCACTGAATTTGATAGCTGGTCTGGTAACTGCAGATAAACCTCCTCACAACATTCCCCAGGGATGGTGAATGGCCCTGTCCATCTTCCACTTAGCTCCTGCTGTCTAATTATTCACTTATTTCTCCTCCTTTAAAATTTCACTGAAAGCTCCACTCTACTCTGCCTTGCAGAAATCCCTGCTTGATTGGTCTTGACTGAACTTGAAGGCCCCTTTACACTGCAGTTCATATGCACTTAAGTATACCAAATTAAGTTTCACTTATGTCTAGAATCAAATTTATCTTGTCCCATGTACCCCATTCCTTTAAATGTTGTTGACACCACTATTCTTCTACCATTTAGACTCAAAACCCATCATTTCAAATTTTTCTCTCTCCTCCAATAACTCACTTTCTTTTTCCTTTTTAAAAGAGTTTTTATGGATGTCTTTTGCTTCTTATGTCATCATAGTTACCCCCATTTTCCCCCATTAACCTTCCAGAGGACCATGCCATATAATAAAGAAAATTTCTAAATAGGAAAAAAACAGCACAAATAATGAATGCATTGAAAAACTCCAAAAAGATGTTAAATGTGTTTTTTAAACAATTTGCAATGATGTGAATTCTTTTCCTGTGAATTGTCATATTACTTACCAGAGATGACAGAGTCAATTGGCAGTGAGGATAAATTACCACAGAGAGATAGCAATAAAACCAGGAGAAAACACTTTACTCTCTCTGGATTCCAGCCCTCTCCAAAGACTGGTTTCTCTGGATAAACTAAACTTTTCTACACCTTCTCCTATTCTTCCATTTGCATTAATCTCAGAAGACAACATGATCCCCTTCTACTTCCCAAAACTAACACTTACACTTGAGACTTTGATTCTGTCTTTTCCTTTCTTTGCCAGAATCTTACTCCATTGATCATTGCCTCTAGTCACCAATTTCTCCTTATTCACTATGAATTCACTATCCTTTCCCAATGCTTGCAAACATGAATAACTCATCCATTGAATGGATGAACTGGGAGTGTCATAGGGAGAAGACTGTGGGGCTAGACTGTGACTTTTCATTCCTCTATCTTGTTTCTATATGATATTGTCCATTTCCTTGAAATCTGCACAAGGTTGGATACACACATAGATATCCATGCATATACAGGCATACATGCAGACACTCATAGATATATATGCCATCATGTAGAAAACACACGGGTGTACATGCAGACAGCACCATGAACCTAAAGTTTCTTGCATATGTGGGAAAAAATTATCTGAAAACAAGTTCTTTTCTTTAACCCTGAGACCTCCTCAAACTATTGTAATATATCTTTCTTTTTCCCCTTCACTTCTAAACTTCTAAAAGAGCAACTTATTATTGTCAGACTTTCTCACTATCCACTCACCAATTCTCACGCAATCACCTCAAATTTCAGCATTGTACTGAAACTGACGTCTTCAAAGCCACCAGTGACTTGTAGGTTTCAAATGTAATGATCCTTTCCCAGTCCTCATCGGCATCATTTGACATTTTGGTCCACCTCCTTCTTATGGACATTTTCTCCTTTTTTTGGCTTCTAGAATGGTGCAATGGAAGAAAGTACGCTGAACCTGAAGTCAAGAGAAACCTTGATTCAGATATGGATTCCAACATTTATTTGGTCGTAGAACCATGGGCAATACCATTCTCAGTACTTCAGTCTCAATGGAAGCTTTTGCATTTCTTCAGATCTCACAGGGTTACTGTGAAGATCAAAAGATACCAAGTATATTATCAACCTTTAAATACTTTTAAAATGTCAAGGATTTGATGTTACTTTCTCCTGTTTCTCCTCCTATCTGCCTGACTGCTCCTCTTCTGGCTGTACTGTTTCATTGTTCTTCTATTTTGAACTTTCTTTTCTTTTTTTCTCTGTCCCTTGTGATCTCATTTTCTTCCACTGCTTAATGGTGTGCAAATACCCTCAAATTTATATGGTGAACCCTGTTTCCTCTGCTTAGCTTGGCTGGCATCTTCAAATATCTTATAGAAATTAACTCCTAGATATCCCAATAGCACCTTTAAAATGATATGTTCTAGGTGATATTCATCATCTCTCCCATCAGCTAATCTTCCTAGCATCTTTATTTCCAAAAATAGCATTATCATCCTCTAGTGACCTGGGATTAACTCTCAGAGTCATCTTTGCTCTTTTAAAAAGTTTATATTAAATTTAAGATGACAATACCAATATTTGTCTGAGTCCTCTTCTAAACATCCTCTGCACTCTTCTGTGTTTTTTTAACAAAATATTTTATTTTCCCCCAATTATATTTTTAACAATTTTTAACATTTTTTTTGTTTTGAATTACAAATTTTATCCTTCTCTCCCTCCCCTCCTTTGTAATTTTCCATGGTTTGTTGATCCATAATTCTTTCTTCTTTCCCCTCCCCAGAAGTTACACACACATGCACACACCTATTATAATTTAGAAAAAAATTAAAAATATAAACATTCATATAGAAAGAACAGAAAAAGAAGATTTTGGAAGATCCAGAAATATCTGCTATATATACTTATTTAAAAAAATATAATAAATTCAACACATTAGTTTCAAAGCAATATGTTTTTGTGTCTCCCTCTAACTTTCCTTCTGTGTATTAAAAATGCTTCCTTAATGATCTTTTTTTTTTCTTTTTTTTTGCATCATTAGTACTTCCTGCCCCATTGCCCCTTAGAAACATATAATCAAGCAAAACAAATCTATACATTTATCATATCATATCTGAAAATGTATATCTCATTCTGTACCTCTCGTCCATCACCTCTCTGTCTTTTGAAACTTTTCTATCATATTCAGTCTTATATGAATATATATCAATATCTATATTTATTTCTATTTATAAAGCTAAATGTCATACCCAATTTTAGATTGTTATTTCCCTTATGGCAGATACTGTGTCATTATTTTAAACTTTCTATTCCCCATGCCTAACGTAGTGCATTGCTTATAGTATTCCTTAAAGAATTTTTGTTGACATGAATGAGGTATGCAAATGTACTACCTGACTCTCCTTAGAGATTGCCCACTGGGATAACTATGTTTCTTTCATCATCCCCATGAAATGTCATGCAATAAAGAAAGGTGTGAGCCTGGAAACTGGCAAAGCCAGGATCCTGTAAGCCAGGACAGATGTGCCTTTTAGTCCCCACTCACTTCATTGGCTCCCACCCAGGATATGGGCTTGCTTCTTTATCCAAGTGATATAACTTGTTTCTGTGTGGTCTTGTTTGAACATTTTGTTCCATGACATCATGATAAAAAAGTATTTGTTTCTTAGAGGATTGATTGTTTTATATTACTATGCTTGATACTAAGCAAATGCAGCTCCAGATTTTAAGAATGTGTTATCAATGCAAATGTATAGTTCATGCAGAAGGTAGGGCAGAAACATTAAACTAAGATGAGATTGTATTCTAGTCTCCATTCAAATGTTGACATGCACTACCTGAGACTGAATGAATGTCAGTAAATAAAACAAGGATTAGTAAAGTCATTAACTAGGGTGACAGGGGCTTCTATCATCAACTACAATAATGTATTTCATTACACTATATTAAATTCATTGTTGCTTGTCAAAGATAATGTTCTTACTTTTTGTGTGTGTGGGTGTGAGTAAATTATACATGTTGATTCAAATAAGTTTGTTGAGTGCTTACTATAGGCATAGCTTTTTCCCAGGGATGTGTTGGAAAATGTTTAACAGTTAACTCTGAAAAATAAAAGTCATAAACATAACACACTTTTAAATTTAATCTGAATGATTAACATTTTCTCCATTACCTTCTTAAGTTTAGAGACCAACTAAATAATAAATCAAGCCTCGAGTTGAAGCATCTTCTGATTTCCAAAGTGTAAATCCTCACACTGAAAATTTAACAATTGACTTTAGTAGCCAGTATTATCTGGTTGTAGAACGCTCCTGCTCCTTGCCCTTGACACTGTTCAGAAGCAGGAACCCGGAGAAGAGCTGGACATATCATGGTATGAAGATGTGAGTGTTTCATGGTACTGGTTGATGACTTTCTTGTTTAGGAGTTGGGGATTATGGAATAACGTAGCTAGGAAATTTTTATGTGGGCAGTGTCCAGAACAGTGACGTTGCATTGTCAATGGAAACATATACATACTGTGTATGGCATTTTAGTCACAAGTCTTTCAGAGATAATTTTTATTAATTTAACATTATTTTAAATTCAAGCATTTTTAGTTTAGACAGAGAGATTTCCAAACCAGGAGAGTGCCTTTGTGTTTTTGGTTATCGTTCTACCAGAAGACATTTTGAAGGAACATTTATAGGAATCTTAAATAAGCAAAATACCACAAAATAATTACACAGTTTAGCATTAACATTCTACTCCATATAATAATAGTTCATCTTTCAAGAACACCCTTAGAGAATAATTCTCCTAAAACTACTCTATCCTTCTTTGACTGGTCTTTTCAAAGTCTCTCCCTCATCTGGCCACAGGTGACCTGAAGTAATCAAAAGGAACTACCTATCTGTTCTGATCAATATCCTTATCCCTCCAGCAAATAGGATAAGAGGGTATGATAGGACCAAAACCAACTAAGGTTTCCCTTTGCTCCCTGCCTCCTGCAAAATGTTCTATGCTTGATTTTCCCTAAAAAATGACAAAACTGGTATTTGACTGGTCTAGGGTGGGGTGGGAGGTGTAAGTCTCAAGTTACTCCTCCCTTTACACAATTTCCTGGTGGTCTCTGGTTATATTGATGGGACTTCCTGGTTCCTGAGGGCCAAAAAAGATCAGCCTGATGTGGGGTTGATGCCCTTTTAACTTGGTGGATGTTTGAAGACCAGATGAGTCACCACACCTTGCCCTGCTGACTAAATGCATCTATTTGGAAATGAAGGAGGTATGTCTGCTCAAGTGCTACAGTATATCCTTGTTTTCAGCCCAGGGTTTTTTGATATGGAGATTATATAGGGTGTTCAGGAGGACTGACACCTCTGGTGTGAGGGTTTTCTGAGGCCTTTACAGGCCTGCCCATCCATCTTTGGTACCCACCTTCACTCAGCTTTCACTTGAGGCTCCAAGAAGCTGTGGCATGCCCAGTGGCCACACCTCAGTGGCACCATCTTGACAGTTAGGTAGTAGATAACTGACAAGTCTCCAACCCTTCTGTGAATTAGGGGGTTTGTCTACTCAAACACGTGAAAACTTTTGGATAAGAACAACCTGCTTCAGCATCAATGAAGGAGGTGTAAGCAGGTGCTGTGGAGAGCTTAGAACTTGGTTTGACATCAATGATGCCAAGGTTATCCACTGCATTAGGCTATTTCCAGTTGTCCTGATTATTTTCTTGCTATTTGACTTTGTGCAACTAAGCCTCACTTAAATACAATTAATGCGCAAGTCAAGAAAAACATCACCCAAGATGACACTGGTATTCTTTGAAAATGAAGGACAAATGGCCACAAACAGAACTGTTATGTCCTTGCTAAGTTAGGGCTAAGTAAACCTCCTTTAGTTAGTTGTATAATGACTTACAGTATCTCATTTCATCCCAGCATCAAACTTGAAATAACAGGATCCTGATATGTCAGATCTAACCCTAACATAAGGTATTGGCCCATAAGGGGCTCATAACAGGGGTGTGTTGGAACCACCTTAGCTGATTGTTAAACTTTAAATGTGAGAATTTATATCTCAGACATCAGTGAATGCTGTGAATCAAGACTTTATTGTTTTGTTGATTGTCTAGACTAACGAAAGTTGAAGAAAATTTTGATGACAGAAATTAAACTTAGAAATGTGTCCTGTATATATACCTCCATGTTTTCCCTTCCCTAGCTGTGAAATATTTGCCAGTATTCCCGTGAACATAACTCTTCAGGGGACATAGAGTGGCAGTGATCTTAAGGAGACATAAAATATTCTAAATTTAATTGTTAATCAATTTTCTAAGGTCTTAGCTTACATTCTTCATGTTTAACATACCTTCTTAAGAGAAAAAGTTTAGGCCTCTGAGAAAGGGAGGATGAGATTATTTGTTTCTTAATATTTCCGTTGAATTTAAAAGGAGGGGTTTTTTAAGCTTCCATGGTGTTAGACTTAGTTCACTAACTGAGAGTTGGGGCTAGAGCTAAATGGTCAGAAAGAAAAAGTGCTTTCTGAAAAAGGAAGGAAAATCAGAACCAAGACCAAAACAAAGTTCTAAGGGCCTAGCAAGAGGCAAAATCTGGAGTTAATAGAAATTTGGTTCTGAGGTGACCAATGGAACTGTTCTTGAAAAGAACACTTCTACTTGGCTAATGTTTTTTTTGTGGGTGCATGTTTATATGTACAATCATATGTAGTTGACTCTATCTTTAGGCTCTCTCACTTTGACTCAGCTGGAGAGTCTCCTCTGTCCTTTTTGGCAAATGAAAATCTTGAAAGACTGAGTTTCTAGGTAATTAATTATCAATTTATTAATTAGGCTAGCTAATAATAAAATATATGATTGTCTCTTTTGACAATCAATGGCTAAACCATAAAAATCTCTGAATGTTTAGATAACTTTAGAAAATGATAGCTTAAAATCAACCCTGATTGGAGAACAATTAATGAGGTGGTGGCATATTAATGAGGAGGTAGACAAAATGTCTTCTGCTCCTCTTGCTGAGAATCTAACTTGATCATGAGACTTAGTCTCTTCCAGCAATCTGAACAAAGGAATCCATCACTACCTAGACATCTCTGGTTGGTTTTCTCCTTCAAAATCTGGATCACTCTAAATTCTAATGGAGGATTCCAAGGATAGGAGTTCATTTCTTTGGGGCAAAACCTCATCTAGAATGGATCCTGTTTGTAAGGTCTTCTACTTGTTTGGGGTCCCACCCAAGAACGTACAGCAGGTACTTCTAGGATTTGGGATATTTCACCCATCAGCCATGTCCTTCAGAGACCGGCTGAATGATCTACAAGGGCTAGTCCCTGAATGAGGAACTAGAATCCTAATTTAATAATTGGTTGTTATAATTAATATTAATAGAAAAATAACAACTACTCTTAGCATAGCACAAATTATGTCCAGGTGGCAGAAAATAATAGCAATGGGTTCAACATGATTTCATTTTCCTATTTGATTTCTCCTTATGTGATGTGCAACCTTACTCACTAATTTGGCTTTTATTTTAAACCTGAGACTCATCATGATTCCTGGGTTCTCTGTTTCTTCATCTGTAAGATGAGGAGCTTTGAGGATCTTGAATAGTTCCAATACCCTATTACCTATATCTACTGTGATCAGTTCTAACAAAGGCTCAAGCTCAAGCTCAAAACTGACTATCATTTTGCCAAACTTCAAATGGGACTTTAATGGATGAATAGCTTGGAGTTGTTCCCCAACAACATTAGTTCAAGGCCCTTCTCTAACCATATATCTTCTTTTTCTCCTTTAGTGAAGTCATATCATCTGTTTCTAGGGGTGGATGAGCTGTTGAGGTCTTAAGCACAAGTTAGTTGTTAAATACTGTTGCTTTTGCCTCCACTGAGTCTCAAATCCTTATCATTTCTATTGCCATAATCCCAGATTCACACAATCATTCCCTCTCCATCCGAATTTTCCACCAGCAGCTTCATCTCAAGATATTTCAAACCAGACTCATCATCTTTCTCTCCAAATCTGCCACTCTTCCTCACTTCCCCCTTATTATTTAGGGTACCATCATTGTCCCTTCTGTCCCTTTAACTCTTCTCACATAGTTACTCCCTCCTTTGTTTCTCCTTTCTCTAATTCATCCTCCACACAGCTGGAAAATTAATACTCTTTCAACAGAGAATCATTGATTCCTTCTCTTCCCTTGATCTCCATATGAAATCACTGAGTTCTGATACCCTTTTGTCCCCTTTTCTGTTTCATCTAAGTTATTACTTTCTTATTTTAGTTTGCTTTGGTTTCGCTCCTCAGTGTCTCTTGTCTTGATTATTACAGTGCCTTCCTAAGCAGACTCTTTGCTTATCCTTTTTGGCTACTGTCAGATAAATCTTCCTAAAATGCATTTCTTTTTATGGAATGCCTTTGCTCAAAAACTTTCAATGACTCCCCATTGCCTAATGAATAAATTCTGAACTCCTTAACTTGGTGTTTAACAACCACATTACTTGTAGAAATTATAAATATCCTTTAAAACTGAAATCCAAATCCTCCACTAAGTGTTTCCTGATCACCTGCTTCAAAAGTGTTTATCTTCTGCATTCTTATAGTATCTTGTATGTGTATCTTCTATCATATACTGTCAGATGTCTTTTCTTAAAATCATAGATACAGATCTGGAAGGGACCTTAATGGTAATTTCACTTAACTCCTTTCTTTTACAGAAAAGGAAACTGAGGCCTGGAGAAGGGGAGGGACTTGCCCACAATCACATAGGTCATAAGAGCTAACATTTGAACTCTGATGCCCTTTTGATTGCTCAGGGATTATGAACTCAGGGATCATGTCTGTCATTTTTTTGCTTCACATAATATCTAGCTCAATATTTTACACATAATACATGCTCTAACTTTTTTTTATTGAATTGAGGGATGATATCCTTTAATATTCATTTTAAATTGACTTCAGTTATTTTATGAATGAAATTATTCTAGAATTTCTATTTTTTAAAAATGAAAAATCATAATTTCCCTATTCCTGGTCATGAATTTAACTTCCACTTTCCCCTACCCTTCTTGTCCCCCACATATATCAGTTGACAAGTCTTTCCAATTCTTCCTTCATGACATAGCTCCCTTCTGTCCCCTTTTCTCCATTCACATAGCTGCTATCTTAGTTAAAACCCATGTTCAACCTTGCTAGGCTATTGTGGTAGTCTTCTTACCGATCTCCTTTGCTTCTCCTTTCTCTACTTCATCCTCCACACAGCTACCAAATTCATATTCCTTCAACAAAGATCTGACGATGCATTGTTGGTAGTATCTTGTTGTCTGCGGGATAAGTTACAAACTTCTCAGCATGACATTTCAGGCTTTCCGGCTTGCTGTTCATTCCCAATATTTCATTTCCTACATCCATGCCTTTACATAGGTGGTTCCCCATTCCTTGCATGTATTCCCTTCTCAACTCCACCCCTTAGAATTCCTCACTTCCTTCAAGCATTACTCAGATCCTCAACTTTGAACCCTTTTCTGATCCCTTTAATTGTTAATACACCACACTTTTAACCTTTGTATGTACTTTGTATTACTTTACATGTGTTGTATTTCCTTCCCTGCTTCCCCCATCCAAAGTAGGATGTAAATTCTATAAAGATTTGATTTGATTTTTTTCTTTAGATAGTTTTAATTTTCTGTAGTATCTCAAGCCCTTAACATAATGACATATACAGTTGGCACTTAATAAATGCTTGCTGAATTGAAAAAGAAAAAATAGTACACTATATGAGACTTCCATTTTCTTAACTTCAATAACCTGATGAGATGATCTACAGTCTACTTTGCATTTTGTCTTATTTTTTTAAAAAAATCTGTTATTTTAAAAATATTTTCAGTCTCTCAGAAAAAAAAAGATAAAGAAAATAGCTTGAGATTTCTATGACTATTACTGTATAAAGATAGGCATTAAGGCTGTGAGAGAATGGAACCCTGCTACTGTTAAAGGCTATAAGATTATGCTGATATGAGCAATACCTAAAATGCAATCATAGAATGGCAGGACTTTGGAAATCATCTAATCTAAAATCAATCAAGCAATCAATCAATAAACATTTATTAATTACTTACAAAGGACCAGGCACTGTGGTAAACCTGTAAGGAAACAAAAGAAGCAAAAGATAGTCCCTTCCCTTAAGGAGGTTACATATAATAGAGATGAGTATCTTTGCTAAGCAAGGGAATGTAGATAGAATAGTGTAGAACTATAACAAAGTAGATAGGGCAGAATAGAAGCAGAAAGAGGAAGGAAAGGATATTTAGGAGAAATGGTAGAGTTGGGAAGGGAGCAGTCACAAATAGAACTAATTAACCATGGAGGGCTAATAGTGAAGAGAGGGAATAAAAAGAGAGGGAAACAAAGTAAGATCTAGGTAAAGGAAAGAATTATTTCCAATTTGTTTCTACTATAGCTTATTAGTGTTAATTTCATTCATTTTCTGTCCCCACCTTTTTCTTGTTTAGATCCAATATAATGGAACATTAAAGATAGAAAAGGAAACTAATTGTTAGAATCATTAATGTAACTAGATTGAAGAAGGGTAAATGAAATGGATGAGGATGGCAGAAGGGGTAAAAAAAGCAAAACACAAAGAAATAAGCTTAAAATAATTTTAAATGGTTATTCTATTCAACTGAATTCCAAAAATCAGGAGTAGCTACCATGATCTTGGACAATGCAACAGTAAGATAGATATGAAAGATGATAAAAAAGAAAAGGTGGGAAATCATACTATGCTTAAAGGAACTGTAAGTAATATCACTGCTAATTATATGTACTCTTAATGGCATAGTGGCTAAATGCTTAAATGATAAGCTATTCAAACTACAAGAAAAATGCAAAATTATATTTGATGGATATTTAAACTTGTCACTTTCAGACTAAGACAACTCTAAAAGAAAGATAAATAAAGGACAAGTTAAGGACTTGTATGAATTTTGATAACTTAGAAATTACAAGTCAGAGATCACCAAATGATAATGAGAAAGAGAATTCATAACTTACAGCTTTCCAGTGGGTGAAGAAATGAGGTGACCACAAGGTGTTAGGAATACTAAAGAACAAAGAACTCAAACACTTTCAGAAAAGCAAGAATATTAAACATTCTTTGCAGTACAAAATGCAATATGACAATAAAATAGAATTTGAAGAAAGGATTCTTATTTAAATGGAGACAAAATAATATCATTATAATTAATAAAAGTGTCAAAGAAGAAAATTACAAAACCAGTAAACCATAACAAAGAAAATAATACTTGTTTTTTAGCTAGAGTTTAAATCTTAGTTTAAACTTCTGGCTTTGCTGCTTACTATCTGTGTGATCTTGGGCAAGGCATTTGACTTTTCTAGGACTCAGTTTTCCCTTTTGTAACATGATAGAATCAGAATGGATCATTTGGAGGGTCTCTCCTACCTCTAAATCTATGATCTTATGAATAAACAATTTCATTGATTTTCAACTTTCAATTTTCTCAGATTTCACAGGAATAATGTATCAGATTTCCTAACCCCCTTTTTCTATTCCTAAATCATTAGGTAGAGTTAATATCTAGTATCCTATCAGTGACTTATTCATTGACAAATAGCATTCATTTACTTTAACTAGGCTATGAAATTCGTCCTAGCACTTATTATAAGCTAATAATGAAACAATCTTGTAAAGCTAGTTTCAATATATTTAAAAGAAAATCAAGGCTGTAATGAGCTCTCTTAATAAAAGAGAATGTAAACACAGTACCTAACCAGGATACTACTTTAATTTAGAGATTATCAAAAGCAACTCTCTTTATTACTTCTTTTCCCCTCTATTATGATAAAATTTGTTTAGTTTTAGTTTTCAATATTCATTTCCACAAGATTTTGAATTTCAAATTTTATCCCCACCTCTCTACGTCCCCCACCTGAAAACACCATGTACCCCTTTCCCCAATCTGCTCTCCCTCCTCTTACCCCTCTTTCTTCCCTCCCCCTCCCCTATATTTTCCTGTAGGGCAAGATAGATTTCTATACCCCATTGCCTGTCGAACTTATTTCTCAACTGCATGCGAAAACAATTTTTAACATTCATTTATAAAGCTCTGAGTTCCACATTCTCTCCCTGTCTCTGTCCCCACTCACCCTCAATGAGAAAGCAAGGAATACAATATAGGTCATATATGTGAAGTCATGCAAAACACTTCTATAACAGTCATTTTGCAAAAGACATACAACATTTCCCTCTATATTCCCCCATTTATTCCATTATTTCCCTTGACTTGTCACAATATTGTACACTTCTGATTACCCCTTCTCCCAATCTGCCTTATCTTCTATTGTCTTCCCACTCTTATCCCCTTCCCAACAACTTCCTGTAGGATAAGACAGATTTCCATACCCAATTGAGTGTGTATTATTCCCTCCTTAAGCCAAATCAGTGAGAGTAAGATTCATTCATTCCCTCTCACCTCCCCCCTCTTTCCCTCCATTATACAAGTTCTTTTTTGCCACCTTTATGTGACATTCTTTCTACCTCTCCCTTTCTCTTTCTTCCAATATATTCCTCTCAAGACTAAATTTTATTTTTAGGTGTGTTCCCTTCACATTCAATTCACCCTGATCACATTGTCTGCCTCTCTCTCTGTCTGTCTGTCTGTCTCTCTATACATGTAAATGCATATATGTATACACAACATACATACACATACACACATATATTTATATTGTCTTTAATTACCCTTATACTGAGAAGGATCTCATGAGTTACAAATATCATCTTTCCATGCAGGAATATAAAAAGTACAACTTTAATGAGTCCCTTATAGTTTCTCTTTCCTATTTACCTTTTCATATTTCTCTTGATTCTTATATTTGAAAATCAAAATTTCTATTCAGCTCTGGTCTTTTCATCATGAGTGCTTTCTATTTTATTGAAATTCATTTTTTCCCTAAAGTATTATCCTCAGTTTTACTGGGTAGGTGATTCTTGGTTTTATTCCTACCATCTCTGACCTCTGGAAAATCATATTACAAGTCCTCTGATGCCTTAATGTACAAGCTACTAAATCCTGTGTTTTCCTGATTGTGTTTCCACAATACTTGAATTGTTTCTTTCTGACTACTAATAATATTTTCTCCTTGACCTGGGAACTCTGGAATTTGGCTGCAATATGCCATGGAATGTTCCTTTTGGGATCTCTTTCAAGAGGTGATCATTGGATTTTTTCCGTTTCTATTTTACCCTCTGATTCTAGAATATTGCGGTTGTTTTTCTTGATAATTACTTTTTTAAAAAAAATTAATTTATGTGTTTTTAGTTTCCAGCAAGCATTTCTATGAGTCTTACATTTTCACCCTCTCCCTGCTCCTTTCTCCCTGAGACAGCATGCAATCTTATATAGGTTCTAAACATAAATTCTTATTAAATACATTTTCCCATTAGTCATGTTGCATACAAGAATTAAAATGAATGGAGAAATCATATGAGAAAACAAACCAAACCAAAACATAACACAAGAGCTTCATTTTGCTTTCTGACTCCATAGTTCTTTCTATGGATGTGGATGGCATTTTGCCTCAAGAGTCCTTGGGGAATGTTGTAGTTCTTTGCATTACTGTGAAGGTCTAAGTCTATGAGAAACAGTCCTCAAGTACTGTGACTGTTACTGTGTATAATGTTCTCCTGGTTCTGCCCCTTTAATTCAGCATCAGTTCATATAAGTCTTTTTAGGCCTCTCTGAAGTCTTCCTGTTCATCATTTCTTACAGCACAAAAGAATGTTGTTACATTCATATACTACAACTTGTTCAGTCATTCCCCAATTGATGGGTATCCACTCAATTTCCAGATCTTGGCCACCACAAAGAGAACTGCTATAAATATTTTTGTACATATGGGACTGTTTCCATTTTTATGATCTCTTTTGGATACAGTCCTAGAAGAGATATTGCTGGGTCAAAGAGTATACACATTTTTGTAGTCCTTTGGGCATAGTTTCAAATTGCTCTCCAGAATGATTGGATCAACTCACAGCTCCAACAATGAGTTAGCATTCCAACTCTCCCACATCTTTTCCAACATCCATTATCTTCCTGTTTTTTTCATGTTAGCTAATCTGATAAGTGTGATGTGGTACGTTAGAGTTATTTTGATTTGCATATCTCTAATTAATAGTGATTTAGAGAATTTTTTCATATGTCTATAGATAGCTTTAATTTCTTCCTCTGAAAAGTGCCTGTTTATATCCTTTGATCATTCATCAATTGGGGAATGACTTGTATTCTTGTACATTTGACTCAGTTCTCTATATATTTTAGAAATGAAGTCTTTATCACAGACACTAGTTAAAAAAATCTTTTGCGGTTTTCTGCTTCCCTCCTCATCTTGGTTGCATTGGGTTTGTTTGGGCAAAAACTTTTCAGTTTAATGTAATCAAAATTATTCATTTTGCACTTCACAATGTCCTCTATCTCTTGTTTGTTCATAAATTTCTCCATTCTCTATAAATCTGACAAATACATTATTCCTTGCTCCCCTAATTTGTTTGTAGTATCAGCACTTATACCCAGCCCAGATATCCATTTAGACTTCATTGTTCTATGCCCAGTTTCCCCCACAGTATTATCCAGTTTTCCCAGTAGTTTATATCAGACAGTGAGTTCTTATCCCAGAAGTTGGGGTCCTTGGGTTTATCAAACAGTAGACTGCTATATCCCTTGACTACTCTGTCTTGAGTACCTAACCTATTCCAGTGATCTACTCTGCTCTCTTTCTTAGCCAGTACCAAGTGGTTTTGATGATTGCTGCTTTATAATACATTTTGAGACCTGATAAGACTAGGCCACCTTCCCTAGCATTTCTTTTCATTAGTTCCCTTGATATTCTGGACCATTTGTTCTCCCAAATGAATTTTTACATTATTTTTTCTAGTTCTGGAAAATATTTTTTCTGGCAGTTTGATTAGTATGGCATTGAATAAGTAAATTAATTTATGTAGATCTGTCATTTTTATTATATTAACTTGGCCTACCCACAAGTAACTGATGTTTTTCCAATTACTTAGATCTGACTTTATTTGGTTTTTCAAAGGGAGAGTGAGAGCACTTATAGTTTATTCTGCCATCTTCGCTCCTAGAAGTTCCTTGATAATTTCTTGAAAGATGATGTCTAGGTTCCTTTTTAAAAAAACTAATTTATTTGTTTTCAGTTTTCAACAATCACTTCATGAGTTTAAATTATCTTCTACTCCCTCCTTAAGAAAGCATGCAATTTTATATGGGTTCTATATATGCATTCCTGTTAAACCCATTTCCACATAAGTCATGTTTAGGCTCTGTTTTTGATCATGGTTTTCAGGTAGTCCCATAATTTTTTAATTATCTTCCCTGGATCTATTTTTGAGGTCAGTTGTTTTTCCAATGAGATATTTCACACTATCTATTATTATTTCATTCTTTTGATTTTGTTTTATTATTTCTTGATTTCTCATAAAGTTTTTCATTTTATCCATTGTAATTTTAAAGGAAATATTTTCTTCAATGAGCTTCTGGACTTCCTTTTCCATTTGGTCAATTCTGCTTTTCAAGAGATTCTTATACTAATTGGCTTTTTGGACTTCTTTTGTCATTGGGTTAGTGTATTTTTTTTTCAAATCTGACTTTATTTGCATAAACATATTTTATAATTATGCTCCCACAGTTTCTATGTTTGTCTTGCCAGGTATACTGCCAAGTATTTTATGCTGTCTATATTTACTTTAAATGAGGCATTTCTTACCATCCTTTCTTGCAAGGTTGTGTTAGTGATATATAGAAATGCTGAAGATTTTGGTGGATTTACTTTATATCTTGCTATGTTCCAAGCGTATCATCCTACTGCTTGCAAAGAGAGATAATTGTATTACCTCACTGCTCACTCATATTCCTCCAATTTCTTTTCCTTCTCTTATTACTATTGCTAGCATTTTTTTATAGGTATTTTTTAAATAAATTTATTTATTTAACTTTTTACATTCATTTTCACAAGATTTTGGGTTCCAAAATTTTCTCCCCATTTGTCCCCTCCCTCCTCCCCATTACACTGAGCATTCTAATTACCCCGATCACCAATCTGCCCTCTCTTCTTTCATCCTTCCCCTCCATTACCCCATCTTCTCTTTTGTCCTGTAGGGCCAGATAACTTTCTATTTCCCATTACCTGTATTTCTTATTTCCTAGTAGCAAGAACAATACTCAACAGTTGTTCCTAAAACTTTGAGTCCCAACTTCTCCCCATCCCTCCCTCCCCACCCATTCCCTTTGGGAAGGCAGGCAATTTAATATAGGCCACATCTGTATAGTTTTGTATAGTTTTGCAAGTGACAATAGTCGTGTTGTGTAAGACTGACTATATTTCCCTCCATCCTATCCTGCCCCCCATTGTTGCTATTCTCTCTTTTGATCCTGTCCCTCCCCAAGAGTGTTGACTTCAAATTGCTCCCTCCTTCCATTGCCCTCCCTTCCATCATCTCCCCCGACCCCCCTGC
>JAQQSK010004826.1:0-16086 GCA_028658325.1 Potorous gilbertii
CCAGTTACTTGATTTCTAAGAGTCCTCTCTACCCTTGGCCTAAATCTGCCTAGCCAGTGCTTGGGGTCTGAGATTCAAATGCTGCTCCCCAGCCTCAGGGCTTTTGGCGGCAGGCCTGAGTGCTCTTCAATTGGGGCTTATCTGCTGGTTCTCAGGTGGGGGCAGGGCTGCCTCTCAGGCTCAGTTCCCTCAGGGGGTTTATACAGAGATCCTTTGTAGTGGAGCTGGGGTGGAGCTCCAGCCCACTCTGGGAGTCTCTGGCTGAGCTGCCTCAGCCTCTGCCCCAGCGGCCGCTTCCCAGGGGGTCCGAGTCCCGGAGATCCCCCGCTCCCCTCTCATCCCGTCTCTCTCACTGACCTGTGCGTCTGTGGGTGGAGGGACCTTCGCGGCTGTCCGGCGATTCAGGTCCCTGCAGCCTGCTGGGCTCTGCTCGCTCCTCTTAGTGCCGCGTGGCCAGGCAGAGCTCCACGGCCCGGGCCGGGGTGGGAGGGGAGCACTCGGCAGGACAGGGCTCTGCTTCCGTCCCGGGGTACCTTTGCGGTTGGTTTTTCAGGGCTCTCTGCAACAGAAATCTCCTTCACTGTGTTGCTGCGTGGCTTCCACTGTTCCAGACTTTGTCAGGAGTTCTTTTTACAGGGAATCTATGGGCTGTGGGTTCGGACCTAGCATAGGTGAGTCTTTCTACTCCACCATCATGGCTCCGCCCCCCCTAGTGGTGGCTTTTTTAAAAAGTATTTTGTATTTGTGTAATTGTGTTCAAGAAAAGTTGTAAGGGAGGAGACTCTACCCTGACATATCTCTTCTTGTTTCCCTTTCAGCCAGATCTAGATAAATCCATGTGGCAATATGTTGCCAACATGGGCAAAATGCACTACAATACATTCATTATAATTACACATTAAATATATATGTATATATATATATATATATATATATATATTATACAATTAACATTCGTCTAATATAACCACTGATTGGCGAGTAGATTTCCAAGTACTTTATATTGTCTACAATTATTTTAAATAGGATATATCTTACTCTATCTTGTTCCTGGACTTTGTTGGTAATGTATAGAAATAGTAAAGATGTAGGTTTATTTTATATCCTATAACTTTGGTAAAGTTGTTCATTGGCTTAAATAGCTTTTTAATTGATTCTCTAGGATTTTCTAAGTATATCATCCTATCATATCCAAAGAGTGATAGTTTTGTTTCCTCATGGCCCATTCTGATGCCTTCCATTTCTATTTCTCCCCTTCTTGCTGAAGTTAGCATTTCTACTAAAATATTGAATAATAGTGGTAATAGTGGACATCTTTGTTTCACCTCTGATCTTATTTGGAATATGTCTAACTTACCCCATTACATGTAACACTTTCTGATAGTTTTAGATAGATAAAGCTTATCATTTTAAGGAAAACTCCATTTATTCCTATGGTCTCTAGAGTTTTTGATAGGAATGGGTGCTCTATTTTGCCAAAAATGTTTCTGCTTCTATTGAGATAAAAAAACTGTAAAAGTATGTGGTATAGCCATATCAGATCTCAAACTGTATCACAACCCATCAATCAAAATATTGTTTAATGAAGAACTCTGAATGACTTAGCTGTTCCAAATAATGCAATGATCCAAGACAATCCCAAATACTAATAATGAAGGATTTATGTCTCCAGAGAAAGAACTGATATCATTTGAATACAGACTGCAGCATGATATTTTCACTTGTTTTCTTTCATTTTTTTATTTACATCTTCTTATACAAACTGATTAATATGAAAATGTTTTACATAATTGCAGACAGATAACATATATCTGATTGCTTACTCTCTGAGGGAGAGGGGAAGAGAGGGAAAGAGTGAAGAAGGACATTTGTAACTCAAAAATTTCAATTACTTTTTTTTAATTCCCTGCATGCAGTCACTTACGTAATTGTGAATAAGAGGCAGATTTCAAGTAGGCATAGATGTCAGTGACTTGTTAATTCATCTAGAGAATTGTTAATAAAGTTAATGATGGTTGAGGCTTGGTTTATTATAAAATGTGCAAAGAAAGATGTCAAAGGCTCATACAAGCAGTCACAATATCTTATTAAGCTACATAGATGTAATTTTTCTAGACTTTCTGAATTTCATGTTTCAAATTTAAAAAATAGTGATGCCTCATGAGAGAAAGCCTTAATATTCAGGTACTCTCATTTTAAGCAAATCTTCTTTGCGAACATCTGGATTTATAAAGGGAAAGATGTATTTCAATATGTGTTTTACACAATGTGTATTGATTTTATCAAGTCTCTTTAGATAGAGATTTTAGGCTTCACTTAATTATGATTCCTATAGTATGCTTAAGTTGGATTCAAATTAGGAAATTTTGATTATGAACTTTTTTCAGTTAAGACAATTTATCATTTTTAGAGCAACCACTATATGTTTGGAGAGAACTATTCTATACACAAGGGATACAAAGAGACACATTAAAATGTACCTGACCTGAAGGACTTTACATTCTAATTGGGAGAAGCAAAGGTTATGTATGAAATAATAAACAAAATGCATATAGAGTAAACAAAAAATAATTTCTGAGGGAAATAATTAATGATCAGAAGGATCAGAAAATCATTTTTGAGGAATCTTTTTTGCTGTGCCTTGAAGGGAATTAGGAATTGCTTGAGGTAGGTGTGGGGAAAGGTGAACGCTTCAGGCATAGAGTAAAGTTTGCAAAAGCATGGAGAAAAAAATAGCACTGGGATGATATGTATAGAAAATAGCAAGAAACTTAACTTGGAAAGACATGAGTTTATGAGAACAGGTGTTCTGTGAAGTCAAATTCATTCTGTTCAGTTCTCTATGATCTATAAGTATGAATTATAAGATATATATATATATTTTCACATATATATGTGTGTGTGTCTCCATTATCTACCACCTAGATTATAAATGAATTCCACAAAAATCTACATCTCTCTCTACCTCTCTTTCTCTGTCTCCATGTTTTTCTTTCTGTTTCTGTTGATGGCAAGTATTCATTAAATATTTACTATGTGGCAGGCACTATGATAAACATTGAGGTTACAAATACAAGCAAAAAGGTTTACATGCTTGCTCTGAAGTAAATTAAAATCTAATGGAAAGGGCAACAAATAAAAGGAAGATGAAAAGAGTTAGTGAGAGGAGGAAAGAGGAGGTACTGAGCCCAGGGGCATAAAGAAGTACAGAGGAGTGCAGTTCAGTGAGGAATGAAGAGGTGACTGGCCTAGACAGCTTCCTTAAATGGTGAGAAGAGCCATAGGGGCAGATGTTGACTGTCTTTATCTCTGTCTCTTCCTCCCTTTTCCTACTTGTCTCTCTTTTGCTATATCTGTCTGTCTCTCTCCTTTTCTCCTCCCTCCATTTACCTGCAGGTAAGTATAGATACACATATACCTATGTATACATATATAGGTGTATGTATGTATATGTATATATACACATATATGCACATATATATGTATGTGTGTATATATGTATATATGTGTGTGTATGTGTATGTGTATATATATATAGATAGATAGATAGATAGATAGATATAATTTGTATAATGCAACACTTGGCTTAAAGAACCATTTTGATGAGATTCTCCTCTTTGGTGGAGGTTGTTTATTGAATTCTCCAATCCTGCATGAGCAATGGATATGTGTATGTATATATGTGTGTGTATGTGCATGTATATATGTACATGTGTGCCTATGTATATATGACTATGCGCATATATGTCAATATCTATTTGTATGTATGTGTATGTATATGTATGTCTATGTGTATATGAATATATACATATATCTCAACATTTGCATCTACATCTATATTTCTATCTACCTATCTATAGCTAAACCTATATCTACATCTAAATCTATGTATCTATAATTTTATATCTATAATTATATCTACATTTCTATCTATCTATCTTTCTATCTGAGTATCTATCTATCTAATGTTTGGACACTCCTCCACTAAGGGATAATGATCCCTTGAACTTAACTTTTATTTTCACTAAACTAGCAATATTTTGGGAAGGAGATGAAGAGATAGAGTTCTAGCTTGGTTCCCCTTCTCTCAGGACACTAGAGCCCCTGATGCTAATTTCTTTCTTCTCCTTCTAGTGGGAATTAAATTATCCCTAGGAGAACAGTTGGAGGGGAGGGGACTCTACCCTGACATATCTCTTTTTGTTTCTCTTTCAGCCAGATCTAGGCAAATCTACAAAGACATATGTTGCCAACATAGGAAAAATGCACTACCACACACTCATTATATATACATACACAAAGAGTTCAGGTCAGAAAGCAACCTCATTAGCTTTAAAGAGACAGTATTATTTTAAGTTGAGTAGTGTGTCAAGTAAATATCTGTCTGAGAGACTCATGCTGACAGTCAGGGTTCTCATCTTTGTTGTTCTAAACTCTATCTGACAGCACAATCATAAAGCATCTGTTGCTTCAGCAAGTTAAGTCATCACCAAACACCCACTATTCCTGTAAGTTTTGCTTAAAAAATAACCAATTCCAACTAGTTCTTAAAAAGTGGTAGAGAGGTAGATGTGTGTTGGTTTGGCTGCCTGAGCTGCTATGAAGCCTCTATCAAGGCTGCCAAAAAAATGAAAAGAATCAGATGGGAATCAGGGATCATAGACAATAGAGTGATAAAGTTTGAGAAGAATTCACTTTTATTATACTGTATTGTATTGCAGTTTTAAATTTGTGGAGAGAGGTTTCTATAGGCACATTATTTAGGTTTCTCAGCAATGAAGAGATTTTTCTTGAGCCTTCACTGACTTACTTATCCAGGATTCCTTCAATTACTTCAAATGATTTTAATATGATAACATAGAATAGTTCCTTCAGTAAATAATAGAATCACAGAATCTATGTGGGTTGGTAAGGATCAGTCACAGCCAGTCTAACCCTTCTGTGGAAGGCTTATACCCCTATACTAGATCCAACAAGTACTCATCCAACTGTGCTTGAAAGCATTTAGAATCTATAAAAATATATCACAGCACATTGTGTTATCTTGGAATCAAGAACATGTGGCCTTAGATTTCATTATTCTAGGACATTCCAGTGAGGAAATGTCTTTAACCAAAGATTAACTACTACTCCATATTTTACAGTCTTAGTTGCCTCAGACACTAAGAAGCTGAAGCTTGTCCATGCAGAGGTAGACTCTGGCTCAAAGACAGGCAGTGAATGTACCGATTCCTCATTCTAAGACTCTTTGCACTATTCCATAGTTCCTTCTTAGAAAGACAACCCTGTCTCAGATACTTACTAGCTATATGAACATGAGCTGGGAACTTAAGATTTCTGAGACTTGGGACTTATTTACTAACTCCTACATGGTATATGTTTTACAATTCATTAAGTAACTAGGTAGCACATGGTACCAGGTCTGGAGTAAGGAAGATCTGAGTTCAAATTCTGTGTCATGTACTGTTTAATCTTTGGCAAGTTTATCTCTAGCACATAGTAGGTACTATATAAATGCTACCTACTAATGACTATCATGAGCCTTGCTATTGTCTCTTTCTTCCTTTTCTCTCTTTATTCCTAAACTTTCCAGAATTTAATTTTATAAAAGAATCAAGTAAGGATTTCACAAGGTGAATTATATTGTTGATCAATTTTTCACATGTGTAAGCCAAAGAATCTCTAAACTTTAAAGGGCAGAGACTATGCCCTTTCCATATTTCTATTCCCTAAAATGTGTCTTATAGAGTCTGCCATATATTGGACATCCAATTTAATTAGTAATGCTGAATAGTTACATAGATTAAGTACATTTTTGTAACTGAAAAAAGCTTCAGTTATAACCTCTCTCCTCAACACCCTTCCCCACAAACACACACTGAAATAATCCTTCCCTTTTATAGACACCCCTAGCAGTGACTAGGATTTAAAGATTCCGATTCTGGTTTTGCCTTATATCCTCAGCAGAATTTGTACAAATCATTTGTTTTTGGGACTCTTTGTCTTTATTTGGAAAATGGCACAAGTAGGTGTTTACTGCATTCTTGTTGACTGAATTGATTGTATACTCCAGAAAGAATTAGATCTCATTCTCATCTATGATTATAAATATGTCCATAGTTGGCAAGAGGGAGACATATCTTCAGGTTGCCTTTTTCTGTCATTCCCCAGCCAATCAGTGGATAATTATGCAATACAGCCTACCCTGACTCCTCTTGTCTAAAGGCCAGCTATGTTACATTTCACCCCTCTTTGAGGGTTCTCCGATACCCTTAAAGGGACTGGGAGGGTGTGTAGGCTCTCTGACAATGACTCTACCCACCAATGTTTATTTCCCCAAGTATAGGGGGCGGTTCCCTACAGCCCACTTCCATTTAGGCACTAGTAGATTAAATTTTTACAAAGGAATGTTAATATCCAAAAAACATAATCATAAATATACAGACACACCCCAAACCATAGGGTTGAATCCTCCTCCATTATGCCACCTTAGGCTTTGAGTAGGGGAAGAGGATTTTATCATAGCTTAGTTCAAGCCCAAGATCCAAGCTCAAAACTCTCCTTGGGTCGAGCCCCAGGTACCCTGACTTTTTATGATCCCTCACAGGACTGAACTGATTGGCTTAAATGCTCCACCTGGAATTGTAGTTCCAAGTCATGATGGATAGAAATCCTGGGTACAATGACGATCAGGATTGAAACCTGAAAATTGAGAACAATGAACAGAACAGAAAGAGAAAATGCTAGGAACACTGTTCAAAGCTGAGGTAGAAGAGGAAAGGAAGGTATCCTGTCTGGTGATTCAGGTCGTAGTGTTGTGTTGTGGGTTCACTGTGATCTTCCCTCTGGAAGCAATAGATTAGTAAAAACAGGAAAGAGTGTGACTGCCTCGTCAGTCTGATGTATAAGAAGCAGCAAGTTATGACTATATAGTCAATCTAATGAGATTATTCCCAGATAAATCATGGGGTGGACTCTCTGGGATGCAATGTTTCTCCATATAAGTGATCTAGGTAACTGCAGGGCTCATCGCAAGCTTGTTTGAAATTTCATTGATGCTCCTGATGCTGATGGTGGTGGTGGTGAGGACAAAACCTTCAATTCAAATATTGCTTTAAAGATTATAGTGTACTTACATTATACCAGTTTATCCATAGCTAAAGAGTGTTCACACCCGATGACTAGTTTTATTTTTTTGTTAATGAATAAAGACACTGACTAGAGCTATGACTGTATTGATATAGAAAACTCTTCAGTAGAAAAATTCTTTTACCAATGTAAAAAATAAAACACTTTGCAAATTAAAATCTTAGAAAGTTAACTAGAGCCTGGATGAGTCAAGGCACTTAATCCAAGGCCACATAGTCTGTATATGTCAGGTCATTCTGTTGCTGAGAATAGCTCTCTCTCTCTCTCTCTCTCTCTCTCTCATTTAGCTACTGTTCACTTTGTGCCAGAAATTACACAAGACACTGGGGAGCCAATAAAAAGATTAAAAACATCTTATTTCCTTTAAATACTCCAAAATACTCTTGAGAAAATGGTGGTGGCAAGTAGGGAGTTCCCCTTAATTTAACTTTGAAAATTAAATTCTGTTTGGGCCTCAAGTCTGCTTCAGGTGAGACCAAGAAGTGGCAAAGGCAGGTGAGCATGAAGCCTTCTACCTGGTAACTTACTATTTAAACTAATTACAATGATCTCTTCCACATCAAAACTTTATGCATAGCGGTTTCAATATATTAGGGATCAAAATAAGAAATTGGAGGGAAGTGGAGGCAAGATGGAGGCGTAGAAGGAGAGACTTGCTAGAACTCTCCCAAAACCCAGCCAAATACTTGTAAAAAATGATTCTAAACAAATTCTGCAGTTGAAGAACCCACAGAACGACTAAGTGAAGCAAATCTCCAGCCCAAGACAACTTAAAAGGTCCATGAGAAGCATTTATCACGCTGGACTGGGAGCAGATCACAATGCAGCATGGGCCAATGTTGTACAGATGGGACCTGAAGAGGTCACAGGGAGACTGAATCTTTGGAACCTGTGGCAGCTTCCAGACTTCACAACCCTGAAATACTGAGGACAAATTGGAAGGTCAGTGAGAAAAACCTGTCGGACATGAGTGAGAAAGTAGAGTGGTCTGGCCCCAGCCCCAGGGCAGTAGAGGGCATGGAAGAGCCCAGCTGGCAGCCACAGCATCAGCAACAGCAAGTGTTTCTGGAGCTCTAAACAAATAGATTGTGGGGGGATAGAGCAGATGACAGTATAACTCCCACCCAACTGGAAGCAGAAAAAGAACTCAAAAGTCTATTAAATATCTGGGGAAATGAGCAAAAAACAGAAAAAAAAACAATCAGACTATAGAATCTTATTTTGCTAACAAGGAAAACCAAAATATGCAAGCAGAAAAAGACAACAAAGTCAAAGCTTCTAAATCCAAAACCTCCAAGAAAAATATGAATTGGTGTTAGGCCATGGAAAAGTTTAGAAAGGATTTTGAAAATCAAGTGAGAGAAGAGGAAAAATTGCAAAGAGAAATGAGAGTGATGCAAGAATATTATGAAAAACGAGTCAATTGCTTGTTAAAGGAGCCCCAAAATGCTCTCCTTGAAAAATAGACTAACCCAAATGGAAGAAGATCCAAAAAGCCAAGGAGGAAAAAATGCCTTTAAAAGCAGGCCTGGCTAGATGAAAAAGGATGTACAAAAGCTCACTGAAGGAAATGATTCCTTAAAGATTAGAAAAGAGCAGATGGAAGTTAATGACTTTATGAAAAATCAAGAAATTGTGTAAAAAAAAAAGCAACGGAATAAAACAATAGCAGAAAACGTGAAATGTCATTGGAAGAACAACTGACTTGGAAAATATATCCAGGTGAAACAATTTAAAAATTATTGGACTATCTGAAAACCATGATAATAAAAAGAGCCTAGACATCATCTTTCAAGAAATTATGAAGGAAAACTGCCTTGTTATTCTAGAACCACAGGGTAAAATAAATATTAAAAGAATCCACTGATTGTCCCCTAAAAGAGATCCCAAAAGGAAAATTCCTTGGAATATCGTATCCAAATTTCAGAGTTCCCAAGTCAAGGAGAAAATATTGCAAGCAGCCAGAAATAAACAATCCTAGGTTTGTGGAAACACAATGAAGATAACACAAGATCTGGCAGGTTCTATATTAAGGAACCAAAGGATTTGGAATATGATATTCCAGAGATCAAAGAAGCTAGGATTAAAACCAAGAATTACCTAGCCTGCAAAACTGAGTATAATACTTCAGAAGAAAAAATGATCTTTCAGTGAAATAGAAGACTTTCAAACTTTCTTGTTGAAAAGACCAGAGTTGAATAGAAAATTTGACTTTAAACACAAGAATAAAGAGAAACAGGAAAAGGTAAATGGGAAAGAAGACTTATTCAAGTTGATATGTTTACATTCCTACATGAAAAGATAACATTTATAACTCTTGAGACTTTTCTCAGTGTTAAGGTAGTTAGAAGGATTATATTCATATAGAACAAGGGCACAGGGTGAGTTGAATATGAAGGAATGATATCTAAAAAAATAAAATTAAGGGGTGAGAGAGGAAGATATTGGGAGAAGGATAAAGGGATAAATACAATGAGTTATATTATCTGTCACATTAAAGAGACAAGAAAAAGCTTTTTCAATGAAGGGGAAGGGGGAGTAATTGGGAAAGAGTGAACCTTACTCTCATCAGATTTGGCTTAAGGAGGGAATAAAATGGACATTCAATTTAGTATGAAAATCTATCTTAAGCTAAAATAAAATAGGTGAAAGGGGATAAATGAGGGGTGGCAGAGATGATAGAAAGGAGGGCAAATGGAAGGGGGAGGTAATTAGAAGTAAATACTTTTGAGGAAGGCCAGGGTCAAAAGAGAGAATAGAATAAATGGGGTGGGCAGCATAGGATGTAGAGAAATATAGTTTGTCTTTCACATCATGACTACTATGGAACAGTTTTGCATGACTACCCATGTAAAACCAATATCAAATTGTTTGCCTTCTCAGTAGGGATGGGAGGGGAGGGAGGAAGGAAGAGATACTGAAAGTCAAAGTTTTTAAAAAAATGTTAAAATTTGCTTTAACATGGAACAAGCAAATGGGGTATAGAAATCTGTCTTGCCCTACAAGAAAATAGAGGGGAAGGGGATGAGAGAAGGGAGGAGTGTAATAGAAGGGAGGGTATGTAACAGGAAAGGGTAAGTGGAAGGTATGATGTGAGTGGAGGGGAGAAATGGGGACAAAATTTGGAACTCAAAATCTTGGGGATGTGAATGTTGAAAACTAAACATTAGTAATTTAATTTTAAAGAAAAAATCAGAAATTAAATGGAATATTTTAGAAGGTTTGAAAAAGCCACAGATAACACATCAAGAACAGCAGACAAAACAGAGCCTGTGGCCAAATATTTAATCCAAATTTTATAACAAGGTACTGTAAATACCTCAAAAAAGAAAAAAAAAACAATAGTAAAACTTCTGTGATGTAAAGAGAGAGCCAAATCTTTTTACATGGAAGGCGATGCAAGGTGAAAGGTAGAATTGTGTTATTTTCTAAAGTGAGTGAATAATAAAATGTTTCTACTTCCTAAATGAGTACATGTGCTGCCAGTACCCTATATATTTTGGTACTCTGGTGCAAAACCCCTGTTGTATTTCTCAAGTTGTGGTTTTGTCTATAACCCAAAGGAATATTTCTCCACATTCATTCATCATAATCCTTACTGATAATTTGATGTTTATTTACTACACTGTCTTGGTACATGCCTTATTTCTCTATCATGACTTTGTAATTCATGATATAATTCTACTTTTTAATTTAAATGTGCCTTGTTTCCTACACTATAAAGTTTTGTTGTTTCTTCTGTTTTTGCATTTTTAATAGTAGGAGCATTTCTTTTTTCTTAAATTCTGTCTCAGAGGACTTTACACATTTCGGTCCCTTCTCTGCAAATACATGTGGATGGAAAGAATGACAGAAAGAGTGATTAACTGAAAGACAAAGAATTCTCATATTTTAAATCTATTACACAATTCAACAAACAATTATTAAATACTGAGTACAAAGCACTATACTGAATTCCAGATTTAAAAAGTGAAACTTTTCTTGTCCTCGGCTTAGCTTAAATTATCTCCAGGATAATGGAATGAAGGAGAAAGGAGGGTACAAAAAGTGAAGGGACTAAGATAATCAAAGATTTTGAGTTTGAAATGAGCCTGGAATATAACGAATCATAGATGAGAATTGCTCAGCGGGAGGAAAAGTCTATGTTGAGGACTCAAAAATAGTGTAATGGAGACTTGGCATATGTGTAGAAAACATAACATGGCATCACACAGTTTTGAGCTAGGGATCTACCTTCAGGATAATTGAGGATTGGAGCAGGCCTGTATATTCTATCTTGCCCATGCTTTTGGAGTAACCTCCTTTCATTGATGGCATAATGAAAATTGTCACTATCTTTCAAAATTGGCTCAACAAGTGAGAGGTGGTGGTTGTGGTGGAATTTGCTATAATGATGACAGTGACTCCTTTTCATCTCATATTAAGCAAAAAAAAAAATAATAACCTTATATTCCTTCTAGATCAGTCCATCTATGGGGAATTATCTCTGGAATGTCTCAATAGGTGCTTATCCAGCCCTTTCTTGAAGTCCTCTAGTGGGGGAAGAAGGAACCCACTATATCTGAAGGAGGCAGGCTTAGGGCTTTCCTCCAACCATGTGATCCCAAGAACTAAAATTTTTTCATCATATACTACAAAATGATGTTTTCATAAGTTTGCTGATAGACATGGACAGGAACTAGATCTATGATTACATTAGTTTGGATTTGGACCATTTCCTTTATTGTTTTTTACTGTAGGTTCAGTAAGAAGAATCTCGTATCAGTCCTGGGAGCTATACCCAGAAGGGACCAGGGAACCCAGGAATCCAAGTAGAGGACACATAGTCAGGCCAGTAATGAGCCTTGAGGAACAAGGGCCTGGAGATGCTAGCCCAGCTTTGTTTGGCAGTGATTATGCTATGTAGTAACTGAGCCAGGCTGAGAACCTAAATCCCACCCTAACTGCACTCATGACCACAAAGTCTACGTATGCAAACTTACACCTGTGGAGTGATATATGGCATATTTGTACTTTTACTCTTTTTAAAAATATTTTGCAATAAATATCCTTCTCTTGAAAATACATTGATGTTAAGGTGGGAAATTGAAGGAAAAAAATATCTCATAGAAGATCAAGTCTATGGAAGAGATTTCCCAATCTCTTTATAATTTCAGAGAATTCTGAGAGTTAAAATTTAACAATGTTCACCCTTAGAGACAAAGGCTAGAGTGAACCATGTTACAAAAGAATATAAAAATCCTTTAAGAGCGCATGCCATTGGCCATCTCATCCATTTCACTTCTCCAATAAGTACAACGAAATTTTTTTCTCCCCACATCACCTTCCTTCACATTAATATTTCTCTCCCTCTCACTTCCTTCTCTCTCTCCCTCCCTTTCTTTCTCCCTCTCTATTCAGCATTGGTTTGTGTGTCCAAAGAGGAAAACACACATCAAACACTTCTTTGGCCCACTTTAACATCTGTATCTCAACAACCCCATGCACGTAGAAACCCCTGGTTTTTAGCTTGTGGAAATATGTAATGAATAATAGAAAATTTGGAAAGAACCATATCTATGATCTCTGAAGAAAGAAAGTTATAATCTCTCCTCTAAGCCTAGGATTTAAAGGATTAACTTCACTGGCTACAAATAGGCAGATGGTAGACTTACTTAATTAGAATATCTTTTGGAATCTTTTAGGAAAAAAAGACACTTTGAAAAGGGAAATGCAAGTATCAGGTTGCATCTTAATTTTAATGATTGGCATGAGGTAAACGAGAAATCAATTAATAAATTATTTTAAGAATCTTGCCTTTGAGTTCAGTAATAAAACAATAACTAAAACGTATATATTGTTTTAAGATTTTCAAAATGCTTTCCAAATGTTATCTCACTTGATCTTTATAATAAGTCTGGGATGTAATACAACTATTATCTCCATTTTTACAAAAAGAAAACTGAGATGACATAACTTCCAGAGTCATCCCACTAGTAAAGTCAGTAGATATCAGAGACAAAAGTGGAAGTCAAGTCTTCATGACAAGAACTCCAGTGCTCTAGCCACTGCTCTATCAACACACTAACCTCCCATGCATAAGCAATTTTAAAAGGAGTTTTGAACTTGAATGTGAAAATTTTTTTCTCTCATTTCACTAACTTTTGGTTTACTTAGTAATACTGTGAATTTTATTTTGTGTTTGAAAGCATTCAATTTTTTTGCTACTTTTATCTATTGGAGTACTCTTCCATCCATTGCAGTATCTCTTGCTAGGATTTCTAGGAGCCTCAGTTTTAATCATTTATACTAAGTCTGCTGAGAACTGGAAAAGAAGCTAATTTTTTTTGTTTTATGTGTCTAATATAGAAATATGTTTTGCATGACTTCACATATGTAATTGGAATTATATTGCTTGCTTTCTCAATGGATAGGAAAGTGGTCAGATAGAGGGAAAGAATTTGAAACAACATTTTTAAAATGATGTTAAAATAAATTTAAATGAATGGATATCAACTTGTATAAAAACAAAATGAAGAAATATAAAAAGTACTATATTTAACTGAGAATAACTGAGAAAGGGTCATTAGGTCTCAGCAGACTGCCAAATGGGGTCCATGGCCCCTATGCATAAAGACACATGACTCCCCTCTATTTTTTTAAAGAACTCCTGCACTAAAATCTTTCAGGCCAATTCAGTTAGAATAAGAATAGAAACTATAGGATGTGAAGGGAATTTTTTTTGACTTATACATCTCAGCACTCTTTGTGGCAGTAAGAAAAAAAGGAAATAGAGTGCTCTCCAACAATTGGTAAATGATGAACAGTATTATATGAATGTAATGAAATGATATTTTACTTTAAGAATTGGTGTTTATAAATAATTCAGGGGAACCTAAGAAGACTTGTAAAATATAATGGAGAGAAAATAAGGAGAGACAGAAAATAATACCTTTCTATGTGTTTATATGTATAGCTGAATACACCCATTTGCATATACATGTTATAAGTGTATCACACACACATATATATACACACACAAGCATATATATTCAATGATTGCAAGATAAAAGAATACAACCCTAAAAGTTAATGAAATCTATTTATTTATCCATTCATTTTATTTAATTTTGCAAGACTTTTTTTCATTGAGAATATTTAATGAAAAATAATACCTTTTCTCAATGTGGTACAGAAGGAAAGATACTATTGGTGCAGAACATAGCAAATGCTATTAGACGTGTTTGTTACATTAGTGAATTTTGCTTTACTCTTCTATATTACAAGTGAATATGCAACATGTGTGGTGGTCAGTTAAGAAATAACTGTAATGTAAAAATAAAAATTAACAATGAAACAACTCCCCTCAAAAAACTATTGTAAACTACCTCACATTCTTAAAATAAATATATCAAGCATATTTTCACATCTCTTTTCTTAACTATGAATATTATTTACTATGATTACTATTATTAACAGATATTTGGAAATATAGGGCTAGTTGTCCTTTCAGCAAATGGTTGAAAGGTAGACTTTTAAGTTTATGACTTATTTTTGACATTTCTTCTCTTCAAAAATTTTTTTACTATTTTTATCTATTGGAGTACTCTTCCATCCATTGCAGTCTCTCTTGCCATTTCTAGGAGCCTCAGTTTTAATCATTTATACTAAGTCTGCTGAGGACTGGAAAAGAAGCTAAATTTTTTTGTTTTATGTGTCTAATATAGAAATATGTTTTGCATGACTTCACATATGTAATTGGAATTATATTGCTTCCTTTCTCAATGGATAGGAAAGTGGCTAGATGGAGGGAAAGAATTTGAAACAACATTTTTAAAATGATGTTAAAATAAATTTAAATGAATGGATATCAATTTATATAAAAACAAAATGAAGAAATATAAAAAGTGCTATATTTAACTGAGAATAAAAATTTATGAGTAAGGTATTCTGGGTTTCCCCTATAGGTAGAAGGTATGTGACACAGTGCCTGAATCCTTTGGTGTCTATTCTGGTTGCTCAGCCAAATCTTTTGAGCACTTACTTCAGTATTAGCTATTGTATAGAAAGAGGAGAATTTAAGTCATGATTTTTCAGTAGATGGAGTTTGACTTCCATCCTTGATGGTTTTGAGATGTCATCTCTCTTGGACTTGCTTCATGAGTGATAAAGACTAACCTAGACTTTCTCATTATGGATGTTTTTTTTTACACCCTTCAAGAAATCCACCATAATGAGCATCAGCCTTCCTTTAGCCCTTCTTTTAGGTCATTTCATAAGCCACGGATCGCAAGGAAATACTTGGGCTTCCTATCTTTTATCTTTCCCTGTATAACCAGTACCTTTTTGATGATCATAGGGTGTCTCAGTCTTATCTTCTATATCATATCCTTGTTGCTAATACATTTGACAGCTGATTTTCATACAGCCAGCCTGTTTTTTTTTCCATTATTTGTTCCATTGAGTGGCCAAAAATTTTGATTCCTCTGTAATTAAGGGAATTTATTTTTTAATCACATAATATCTACAGGCTAATATTAGTATTAATAATAAAAAAATTATAGCTAACATTTATGTAGCACTTATTATATGCCAGAAAATTTACATTTATTATCTCATTTGACCCTCATAATGTCTCAGTTCAAATCTGATCGCAGACATTCTACCTGAGTTTCTTTTACTGTAAAATGAAAAAAAAAACTATTTTCAGTTACGTGTTGCATTGGATAACCATTCTTATCCCTTCAAACTCTTAAATTTTATGGGTATGATAAATAATTAGAGTGTATCAAAAAAAGAAAATAATATCAAGATGAAAAAGAGTCTAGAAATTACTCATTACTGAATGAGTTAAAAGGAATGAAAATGCATAACTCAGAGAAGAGAAGACTTAGAAGTCTATTTAAAAGTGGACTTGGAGAACTAGAAGATAGTAATTGCCCCCTCATTAGAAGCTTT
>JAQQSK010004827.1:0-16348 GCA_028658325.1 Potorous gilbertii
GGTCTGAGTCCCGGAGATCCCCCCGCTCCCCTCTCAGCCCGTCCTTCTCACTGACCTGTGCGTCTGTGGGTGGTGGGACCTTCTCGGCCGCCCGGAGATTTAGGTCCCCCACGCCCGCTGGGCTCTGCTTGCTCCTCTCAGTGCCGCATGGCCGGGGCGGGGGAGGGGAGCGCTCGGCAGGACAGGACTCCGCTCGCGTCCCCGGGTACCTTTGCAGTCGGTTCTTCAGGGCTCTCTGCAATGGAAATCTCCTTCACTGTGTTTCTGCGCGGCTTCCACTGCTCCAGAATTTGTCAGGAGTTCTTTTTAGAGGGAATCCATGGGCTGTGGGTTCAGACCTAGCATAGGTGAGTCTTTCTACTCCGCCATCTTGGCTCGGCCCTAGGTTTACTTTCTTTACTCAGTATCAGTTGATAAGTCTTCCTGTATTTCTCTGAATTCCTCAGAGAATTATGCAGTAATATTCAATTGCATTCATATATCACTTTTTTTCAGCCATTCCTCCATCAGAGTATACTCACTTTGTTTCTAGGTTTGTTTGGTTATTTTTGCCAACATAAAAAGTGTTGCTACGAATATTTTTATATGTATTGGGCCTTTCTGTCTTTAACCTTCTTGTGATATATGCCTAATAGAGGGATCACTGGGTTAAAGTTCATTATCAATACTTCAGGAATTTCCTGTAAGAAAGACCTGTTTAGAGCCAGCAAATGGCAAAAGATCAATAGACAATAAATATATAGGAGCGCTCAACTCCTTTTAAATGTTTACTGTGCATTAGGCACTATTCTAAGTAATGAGGATACAAATAAAAAAAAACCCCAGCATGGCCCTTCCTTTCAATGATCTTACATTCTAATAGGAGAAGACAAAAAATAAAGGGAACCTGAGAAGGAGGAGTGGGTACCCTTGAGCAAGCAAGGCTTCAATCCGTGAGTAGGTGGAACTGCCAGTTCGGAACTGCCAATTCTAAGACTGAGGCTAAACCAGCATGGTTAAAAGGGAATTGAAGCCCCCTATCCATGGTGAAATGATAGGAAAACAGTTACTTTAATATATATATTATACACACACACACACACATACACACACATCTATAGTTACAGATGAATTATGTGCCAGAGTTCTGAAGTTTATGCACATATGATTTTATATCTACTTTTGATAGTCTGAATCATGAAGGAACTAGAAATATTCAAACTTTCTAAATTTTAAAAAGCAGGGAAAGGTTGATTTCTACCTACTTACATAAACTTGGCACCAGTCTCTAACAAAATTTTACGACAGAGTGTGTGTGTGTGAGTGTGTGTGTGTGTGTGTGTGTGTGTGTGTGTGTGTGTGAGAGAGAGAGAGAGAGAGAGAGAGAGAGAGAGAACTATCATTCCAATAACCTTGTCAAAATTAAATGGAGGATTTGGTTAGTCTGGTAAGACTTTTTCTTTCTGAAATCATGGTGGTTTCTAGTAATTCATAATTTCCATTCTGAAGGAAAATTTACAGTCTGCTTACAGGCTGTGTGTGTGTGTATGTGTGTGTGTACGTAATGCTCCTCTCTGCCTCAAGGAATTTACATTCTAACAGGTGAAATAATTTTTACAAATATGCCTTTATCTGAGAATCATACAAAGGAGACATGAGGTAACACCAGGGATCAAGGCATTAGAAACTGAGGTTTCTGTGTTAGGACTCCAGCTGAAGATGATGCTTTGGCTGATTCTTAAAGAAACCCAGGGATTTGTCAAGGAAAGAATAAAATTCCACCTTTGGGGAGGAACTGTTGAAAAGGCATAAAACTGGGAGATGGAGCATCATGTGTGAAGAATAGGAAGTAGGCCAGTATGTTTGGACCACAGCGTATACACAGGAGGCTGAGGAGGTAGAAAGGGATAAAGCTATGGAGATCTTTATAACAAAGAAAGCAATTTATGTTTGATCCTAGAAGTAATAGTCATTTGAGTTCATTAAGTAGGGAAAATGACATGGTCAAACTTAAAACACAGGATGATCACTCTGGCAGCTGTGTGGAGGATAGACTGGAGAAGGGAAAAGTTTGAGGTAGGGAGATCGATTAGGAAGCCAGTACCCTGGTCCAGAAGTGATTCAGGCTTGAACCAGGGTGGTGGCTGGGTGACTGGACAGAGGCAAGAGACAAGAGAGATTTTTAAAAAGCTAGAGATTAGGAGATCTGACAATTGATTAGATATGAAGCATAAGGAGGAATGACTCCAAGGATACAAATATGGAAGACTGAGAAAATGGTGGTACCTTTATATCAATAAGGAAGCTCGAAATAAAGGAGAATTCGGGGAGAAAGGCAACAAGTTCTGTTGTTAGGCATATTTACTCTGCAGTGCCTACAGGACATTCAGATTAAGCAAATACAACTGACTTATTACATATAGATTTTAGCAAGACACTTGACAAAGCTCCCTCATCATAGTCTTAATAATAAGATGAAAAAAATTGAACTGGATTCATAACTAGCTAAATAAACATATCCAATGAATGTTGACTAGAATGTTGCAGACTAGAGATCTCTAAATCCCACAAGGTTTTGTCCTTTGTCCTATTTTATTTAACTTTTATTTTATCGATGACCAAATTATTTTTAAAGCTCCTTCCAGCTTTAAATCCTATAGTACCAACAAAGATATCCACAGTAGACACAAATCTAGATAGCTAGTTCACTGAATGAATGAACTAAGACTTAAAAATTTCAACAGGTTGGAATCATAGGCTAATATAAGGAAAATAGATTTTACAAAAATAAATGGAAAGTCCCATATTTATGTCAGAAAAACATCAGTGTAAGAGTAGAGATAAAGGCTTAAAGATCAAAAGACTTTGAAAGACAAAGGTTTTAGCTGATTGCAAACTTAATATGAGTCATGATTATAATCTGAATGCCCAAAGTGCTAGAAGTCTGTCTCCAGAAGGTAACAATGGTAGTATTTCTGCACTCTGCCCTGAGCAGACCACATTGAGAATGTTGTGTTAAGTTCTGAAGGTCATATTTTAAGAGGGATTTTCACAAATGGGAGTCCATTCAGGAGACTGTGATGAGCATGAATAGTAGAGTCTGGAAACCATGTCATGTAAGAAACAATTAAACAACTAGGGATGGTTAGCCTGGTGGAGAAAAGATTAAGAGGACATAACTGTCTTCAAACATCTTGTATACCATAAAGTGGAAAAGGGATTGGGCTTATTTTGTACACCTCCAGATAGCACAACGAAAGACCAATGTCAAACTAAAAGGAGGCAGGTATCTGATCAGTAGAAGAAAGAGCTTCCTAACAAATTAAGTTTTACAACAATGGAATAGGTTGCTTTATGAAATAATGGATACGCAATAGACATCTTAAACTCAGTATGGAACTCATTATCCTAAACCTTGCCACACTCCTACCTTCCCTGTTATTATAGAGGGCAATACCATCCTCCCAGTCCATTAGACTCACAATCCTGTATTCTCACCATTACCCACACCCTTCCCCCACCCTTCCCCCACCATTTTCAATCTGTTGCCAAGGCCTGTCAATTTCACCTCTACAACATTGCTTGTATATACATTCCCTTTTCTCCTCTGACACTGCCATCACTCTAGTGTAGGCTGTCACCACTTCATGCCTTGACTACTGTAATAGCCTACTGATGGATCTGTTTGCCTCAAGTTTCTTTTCACTCCAATTCATCCACCATTCAGTCACCAAAGTCACTTTCTAAAAGTGTACAACTAATCATGTTACATCTCTATTCAAGAAGTTCAAGCTTCCTGTTGCTTCTAGGAGCAAATATAAAATGTGCTGGGTGGCATTCAAAGCCCTTCATAACCTATCCTCCTCCTACCTTTCCAATAGTCTTAATGTCTTACTCCCCAAAATGTATGCATCAATTCGGGGACAATGGATTCCTGGCTGTTCCACGAACAAGACACACATTTCTCAACTCCAGGAATTTTCTCTGATCTTCCCCTATGCCTAGAAGGCTCTTCACACTCCACTCTACTTATTGATCTCCATGGCTTCAGGATATTTAAGTTCAAGATGTCTTAATTCCAGTGCCTTCCCCTTATTGATTATTTCCTATTTATCCTGTATATACCTTGCTTGGTATTTATATGTTTGTATGTTATCTCCCCCATTAACTTGTAAGTTCCTTGAGAGCAGGTGCTAGGGGGTTTTTTTGCCTCAATTTTTATCCTTATCACTTACTATAATGCCTGGCACATAGCAGGCACTTAATAAATGTTGATTGATTGACTGAAATAGGCAACTCTAGTATGATAAAGTGCAGGACCTGGAAAAACTGAATTCAAATACTGTCCAAGACACTTATAAGCCATGTGGCAATGGACAAGTCAATGAACCTCACCTTCCTCATCTGTTAAATGGTGATGATAGCAGCCAGGTTATTGTGATGATCAAATGCAGTAACATGCAAAGTAATCTGCCAGCCTTAAAAGCATAATGGAAGTGCTCGCTATCATTATCACGAAGTATTGAGCTCTCTGTCATTGGAAGTATATAATTACAGGCTGGGTGACCATTTGGATATTGTAGAAGGAATTCCTGTATTCTAACCAATTCTTAAAGTTCACATTCTCAAAGTTTCACAAATGGATCTAATTTATTACATTTTTATATTTATTATATACAATTAGTATGGGTGATGTCTTTACATATATATATATATATATATATATATATATATATACTTATGTTTATTATTTTTTCACAAGGGCAAGAAACCAAGAGCAAATCCTTATGGAGTAGTTACTAAGTACTTCAGTAGTCTAGAGAAAGCAATGCTTCCCAATGGCTAATATGACTGGAAGAGATTTCATGGAGATGGTACTTGATCTAGGTTTTGAAGAAAGGGTAAGACTTAAACAAGTAGAGAGAAGTAAGGAGGCAAATCCAGTTAGGGAAGATGTTGTGAACAAAAGTTCAGAGATGTGTTGCGGGGGAGGGGAGGAATTCAGTAGCTACACTGACAGGAGTAGGAACATATTGAGAGAGATATGAAAATGTGAAAAAAAAAAGTTGTTCACATGTATATATCATTATTAGATTTATTCAATAAATTCCTTTCAAAGAGTATTGATCTTGCAGTTGATTTTGCCAAGCCTTTGTTTCTTTAGTATAGAGAAGGGTTGCTTGTCCCCACCTGAGACAATGATTTAATCTACAAACATGTTATGTTTTAACCATAAAACATAATCTTTAAGATGATTTTCTCCCATTCAGATGGCTCCATGAAGCATTCTTTCTCTGACTATTAGCCTGAGATCTAGCTAAGATAGTCTACCCTGAGCTGATACAGCCAGCTTTTCATGGGGAAGAGATATTTTGGGAGCTGCCTAAACTTTTTCAGGTCATAAGGACTCGATTTAGTGTCTAGTAGTAACAAGGTTTAAATCTGCTTCAAGTGAAAGTGCCTAACTTATTACTTAGGAATAACTCACACCCTTGAAGATTAATGATCACACCACTCTGAAATTCTGATGAATCCATAATCTCATCAATGTAAATATGCTATCTAATAATGCAGATTGAAACCTATCCATCTGTTCCATTTCATCCTTGAAGACTCTAGTCTATGTCCTTCTGTATATCCTACAACGAGTCTGCTCAACGGGAGCTTCTTCTAGATTTCCTGATATTGTTTAGTATCCCTTACCTTCACCATGGGATTGCAGGACTTCTGTTTATGTAATATATGATATGTAAACATATTACTAATAGGAATGTAATTATCATATTGTATATAATATAATAGGGAGTATGATTGACTGACCTTTTTCAGCCATGCATCTCCGACACCATCCTTTGCTCCTTTTCTAGCATTGTTCTCTGTTGTGTGATATGCTGCATGCTGCTCATACCTCATTTACCCTCTAGGTAACTTCAAACTTGAACTCTTCAGTGACCATGGTATTCCATCGCTTGCAGCCACAGAGTATCACTGAAAAATAATTACAATAAAAAAAAACAGCCTTTATTTCAGGGAAAAACTTGGGACTATTAAAAGCACTGTGCATTTTCTTAAAAGTAGTTTAGCCTGCTCACTTTTTCCTATTTATTTCAAAGTCCAGATCATGACAACCATGAAACAATGATGGTCTCATTTCATATCTGCAAATCAGATCAACATAATGAGAATAGGAGTAAAAAAATAGAGATTTACATTCACTGAAAAAAATGCATTTTGATCCCTGTAAAATAAATCATCCACTTATAAAAAGAAGCGAGTCACTCAGAAGCCAGGTAGATTTAGCTTCTGTAGTATCTCCTTTCTAAGATTGCCCCTTCCATAGTGTAATAGGCAGAACAACCGAAACCCATTTAAAATAGCCTCTCAGAAAAGGGGAAAGAAATTGTAAGATCTCAAAATGTTAGAGCCAGGCATGTTCTTGGAGAATGTCTAGCCCAATGCCCCCATTTTACAGATGAGAAAATTGAGGATGAGAGAAGTAAAATGACTTTCCTGTGGCGCAACAGCATGGGATTAAAAAGTAGGATGCTTTAGTGGAAGAAGAATGCTGAGCTCTCCCCTACTGATTAGCTATATAACCCCAGGTAAGGTGTCTGACCCTTGAGATTCTCAGTTTCCTCAGCTGTAAAAATTGGAAGGACACCTGTGCTATGCATGTCACAGGATTATTTTGAAAATAAAACCAGAAAGAGGTATAAAAAAGCCACATACAAATGTAGGTTCGGCTCATTATTTTATCCTGAGCATGAAATTTATAGAATGTTGGAAAAGAAACTTAAAAACCATTAATCAAATCTCCTCCTCTTACAGAAAAAAAAAAGAAAGAAAAAATCTGAATCTTTAGAAGGTTACTAGATATTCATTGAGTAAGCACCTAGTCTGTGTAGAACCCTGTGTTAGATGTTAAGACAAGTTTTAGATATGTCATAACCAGCCCTTACAGACCTGAAAGTCCTGTGGAGGAGGGGAATAGGAGGAAAGACACTTACACAAGTGTTTAAAATATAGCTATAGTGGCGAAATAGTACCTAATATCTAACTATATAGATAACTTTATATAGCTGCATTAAAAAAATCTTATGATAGGATGATATATCTCCCTTTAAAGCTGCAAGAAGAGGCTATCTCTAGGGATATCTTGAGGCTGGGTTGTTCCAGAAAGTGAGGGGATAAGAAAAGCCCAGCCCATGGAGGATTATTGTTCCTAAAGTGTGGTAGAGTTCCCACTGTCCAGTGAGATAGCAGTGTGAGGCAATGGAGAACGTAGCTATTATTAGTCATCTATTTTTAGTTATTTATCTTTAGTATTTTTAATGCTATTTAAGAAATTTACATTTTTTTTTAGGGTTCATAAATGTTTCCTTGCATGCCATACCTGATCCTGAATCATCGGAACATTCTCAGCAAGCCCTGACGCAGAATAGTTGGCAGGTTTGGACTTCAGTAACAGCATAGTTATTTCAACGAAGAGAAGGAAAGGTCATGCTAAAGAAGGGGAGATGTTGGTAAATGGACCCACATTTGTGTGTCTGCTACATTTGCATGTGTTATGTGAATCTTAAACTAATGGCACATCACCTGGAGCAAAACCACCAAGGAGGCAGAATGCAGTACATTCTAAGGAGGAGAAAACCAGGTATTTAATGCTCTCTCCTTATCATGGAGCCAGCTTGTATGAAGCCAATTTACATTTTTCAGAGTAAGTATTTATGTTTGGTAAACTACAAACTACAAACCAGACCTTGATTTATCATTTTATTGATTGTCTAAAATTAAGAAAATCATGGAGAAATGATTAATAATGAAACTTTAAATTATGTCCTGTTTTTTGGAGAGCAAGTTGTTAAAAATTTACCAGTATACCCCTGGCAGGAGCATGCAATATATGAAGGGGAACATTATTTCATAAGATTAGAAAGTCAAGATGTATCAGATGGATGTAGGGAAAACCTGAATTTTACTCAGTAGGAATTAGGGAGCCTTTAAAGATTTTTGAGGAGAGGAATGGTGTGACCAGCTCCATGTATCAGAAAGTTTGTTCTGATAGTGATCTGGTTTTTCCAGCATGGCACAGCTAGTAAATGGCAGAACTGGGGCCCTGTCAAGTTTCCTAAGCCCTAGTCTAGTATTCTTTCACATCTACTATGTTGCTTCTCAAATTATCCAAGGGCACAGAATTGATAGCAAAGATACTGCTCCCATTTCTATGACATTTTTTCAGTTTATTTAGCACATTCTTCCCACTAACCTGGTAGTTTAAAAAAAAAATAAAGTATTTATATCATTATTTTATAGATGTGAAAACTAAGACCCAGAAAAATTAACTGAATTGCCTGAGGTCACACAAGTGTGTCAGCATTGAGACCAGAATACATATTGTTTAATTCAAGGTCCAGTGATGTTTTCGCTAAATATTCCAATATAATATAGGCAATAGACCTGACTCAATTGGCTGGAGGTATCCATTTGGATTAATGACCAACCTCTCTTACCAGCTTCAAGAAAGAGACTATCTTACCCCAGTCCATAATAGAGACTCAACCTCCCAGTAGTCGGTAGAAAGCTTGCTTTCCACTAGCACTTGGGCTACCAGAACAGATTGTGAGTTTTAGAAGGAGATTATGTCACCAGACTTCAAAGTGAAGAGGGCTCATTGGCCACTCTATTATTTTTGCCATAAATTCTACAGTAAGTAGAGAAGCCAACTCTTGCTATTTTGTCCCAACAGTAGTAGGGGCTGTACAATGCAGGATAAATGGATCCTCACAGAGAGATCCAATCAGCCAGTCAAAGACACCTGATTCCCTTATTTGAGTAATAATAAACTAAAAGCCCTCATTTAGACCACAGTCCTTTGTTAATCGTTGGCCTAAAAGACATGGTGCAATATTTTTCTCTCATTCTCTATCCTCATACCTCCTACTTCATTTTCCTGAAAGATATAGCCTCCTTTAGGTAAAATTGTAAAGTTGCTTAAGGGTGCTGTCAGTGCCCAATCTTCCTCTTTTCATTCCCTTTGGACCCCATTCATTACCTATTTCCTATTCTTGCAACCCCATCAGTATGTTTAGCGCTCTGAAATGGACCCAGATTCAATAAGAAAATGATCTGACTGACCTCATTCATACTATGGTATTAATGACTCAATGTGCAAACAATTAAGAGGCCATTGAAACAGGTCAGGAAAGAAGTGATGAGTGACTATGTTAAGTGTAGAGAATGAGAGAACACAGACAAGCAATGGTGTCCAAGTAGAAACAAAATGATCTGGCATGCTTGTTGGATGTAGGAATTGAAATAAGATTTAAGATTAAGGATGATGGTGGCCATGCCATGAATAGGGTACTTCTGAAGAAGAATGGGTTTTGGAGAAAAGATAACAAACTCTGCTTTGTACAAGTTGAGTTTAAGATGTCAATAGAATATCTACAGAATTAGAAAATTTGAAAGTGGGAAGGAACCTTAGTAGTTATCTATTCCAACCCATATGTACCTGGCAAGGAGTCATCTGATCTTGATGATTTTCAAGGAAGGGGAACCTCTTCCACTGCTGACTGCCTCTAACTGGTAGAAAGCTTTTCTCTTACATTGAGCCTAAATTTTTTTTTTTGAAACCTATACCCATTTCTCCTCTTTTGCTCTCTCGGGCCAAATGGAATAGGTCTAAGTCCCTCATCCATATTATAGCCCATTAGATTCTTACATGTACTTACCATGTCTTCCTAAGTCTTCACTTTCTCAGGCTAACCGTGACTAGTTCCTTCAACTAATCCTCATGTAGTATCAACTTAAAGCCCCTCATTCTCCTGGTTACCCCTTTGCTGGACACTTACCAGCTTAATGTCCTTCATAAATCTTGGCTCCCAAAGCTGAACACAGTTCTCTAGATGGGATTTCAATAGGACAGAGTGTATTGGACCCCATGTTCTCAGAAGCTATCCTCCACTGAGGTAATTTTAGCTTTTTTGACTGCCACGTCATATGGTTGATTCATATTTCGTTTTTTATGAAGAACATTTCTATTGGGGCCACCATCATTTTTGTGAGACTGATTTTTCTTTTTGTGCCCAAGTACAAAACTTTACATTTCTATTAAGTTTCATCTTCTTAGATGCAGCCCAGGGCTGTAGCCTTTTGATTGAATCCAATTTTACAGAACAGATACTTTTATTAAGGGGATTTGTTCAGTGAAGTTTGGATTTAGTCAAAGGACTGCACCCAAGAATCTAGAAGGCTACATGTGGCCTCCAGGCCACAGGTTCCTCACCCCTGCTAGCCTAGTGAAATCCTTTTAAATTCTGACTCTATCATGCACTGTATTTGTAACCACCCCAACCTTGCATCATCTGCAAACATTTCATCAAATTCAAGCCATTGATAACATTGTTAAAGATCACAAATATTTGAGGCATTCCGCTGGAAGACTTTCTGCCACATTGTCATTGAACTATCTTAACTGGCCAGTTCTGAATCCATCTTATTGATTGATGCATTATTATATATCTTCTCCACAAACATAGTAAGACATAACGTACGAAAAGTTTTATTAAAATCTAGGTAAATTACATCCACAGCATTCCCTTCATCTGCTTACTCAATAATCCTTTCAAAAAAGAAAATGACCGGTTCTTGAAGAAATTCTGTTAGCTCAATGCTATCTAAATGTTCACCAATTATCTCTTTAATGATCTGTTGCAAAAATTTTTTCCAATCATTTACTAGTCTATAGTTTGCAGATTCTATTATCTTTTCTTTTTTAAAAAACTGACACATTTTCCCTTCTCTAGTTTTGTGATATTTCTCCCATTTACCATGAGTTTTTGAATGTCGTTTATATCTAATTGAAATGGCCAGTTGCAGTTGGTGATGGCACAGGAAAGGTTTTAGAGCTAGATATTATAGATATTGAAATTACTTTCATAGAGATGATGATGGCAGCTGATGAGTCACCATGTAAGAAAGTATAGATAGAAGAAAAGAAGAAAGCCCAGGACAAAGTATGTCCATATTTAAAGCTATCAAATTCTTCCCTGCTACTTATAAACATTCCCATTTCCCTTTTTTTACAAGAAAAAGAAATCATTTGCCCAGGCTATTCTCTCAAAATATATTATCTAGTACCTTTCCTCCCTCTCACAGCCAAACTCCTTAAAAAAAAATCTGTCTGCACTTGTTACCTTCATTTTCTCATCAGTCACACATTCCTCAAACCCTTGCATTCTGGCCTCCAGACTCATCACTCAAGTGAAAATACTTTATCCAAGGTTCTCAGTGATCTCCTACTTGCCAGATTTCCTACTTTTTGACTTATCTGCAGCACTGGACACTACTAATAACTGACTCTTCCTCCTGGATACATGAGTCTCCTGCCTGTGTTTCTGTGATAGTGCTTGCATCTGGCTCTTATCCTGAATCATCAATCTTTCTGTTTCCTTTTTTTTTAAAGATCATCATTTATACCCTGCCCATTATGTATGATTTGTGACTTGCACCACTCTCTTTCTCTCCCTGTCTGTAATTCCATTAGCCTCTGTGTGTTTAACTATAATCTTTGTAAAGAAAAATTCCAGAACAGAAGGTCCAGCCCAGTCTCTCCTGAGCTTCAGCTCTATATCAGTTGCTTATTGGACATTTTCAACCAGATACCCTGTAAGCATCTCAAACTCAACATGTCCAAAGTAGAATTGATTTTTGTAGTCCCTAACTAAAATAAAAAAACAGTAACAAAACCTCATCTTCTCACATTCTTTATTCCTTTGAGGATACCACCCTGTTTCCAGTTGTGCCTCACAACTGCCCCCAGGTTCACAACCACAGAATCATTGTCAACTCTTTCCTCTCCTTCAACTCCACATGTCCAATCTATAGCCATACCATGTCAGTTTCATGTGCACAACATCTCTCTCATCTATCTCTACTCCATTCAACATCTTTGTGAATAGCTAGTATCAATGCATTGATGACTTTTGTACATAACACAAAACCAGAACTTAGCTAACACTTTAGATGACAGGATCAAAACTATATAGACTAGACTAGAATAAGGAATTTTAGTAAGGTGACATTTGGTAGGAATAAATGCAAAGCCAAGCACATGTTCAAGAAATCATCCATACATGTGAACTGATCCAACCATTCTGGAGAACAGTTTTGAAATTTTGCCTCCCAAAACTGCACATGCCCTTTGATCCAGTAATACTGACCATATCCAAAAAGACATCCAAATAAAGGGATAAGCACTTATTTGTACAAAAATATTTATAGCAGCTCTTTTTGTGGTGGCTAAGAATTTGAAATCAAAAAGATGCTATCATTTGGGGAACAGCTGAATAAGTGGTATGTGATTGTAATGGAATATTATTGTGCTATAAGAAATGACAAACAGAATGGTTTCAGAAAAACCTGGAAAGACTTCCACAAACTGATGCACAGCAAAGTGAATAGAACTAGGAGAATGTGGCCCACAGTAATAGCAATATCATTTGATGAAGAATTGTGAATGATTTAGCTATTCTCAGCAATACAATGAACTAAGACAGTCCCAAAGGACTAATGATGGAGCACACTATCTGCCACCAGAAAAGGAGCTGACATTGTTGGAATGGTTGCTTGACCTTGTTCTAGAAGAGGACCGTGACATCAGAGAGGTGATGCCATGACACGCAAGTGAATTTGATTTAAGTGAGGGTGGGCTGTGCAAAGTCACCAGCCTCACTTTCTCCTCCAGAGCCATCTGGACCCAGTGACCAGATGCACATTAGAATGACTGGAGATGGACCCTTAATGTAGGACTACAGACTGAAGCATGATTTTTGTCACTTTTTTCTTAGTGGGTCTTCTTGTACAAAAGGACTGATACAGAAATGTTTTACATAATTGCACATGTAACAAAAACATAGTAATATTAAAAATAAATCATGTACATATATCAACCACACAAGTAAAACTGGTGAGGAAAGGAGATGCTTAAACGACAATCATGTTTTTCAAAAAAATAAACAGGCAGTTAAGGTTAAGCATGATATGATACAACGGTATAAAAAGAAATCCTCTGTTTGGCCTGTAAAACCCTTCATAACCTGGCCTCTTCCTACCTTTTCAGTCATCTTAAATTCCCTGCTTCCACATCCTCTATAATCCAGTGACATTGTCTTTCTTGCTGTAAGACACTCCATCTCCTAACTGTGCATTTTTTTCTGTCTATCCCTCTCTCCTGAAATGTTCAACTACCCTGGTTTCCTTTAGTTTTCAGCTAAAATCTTACTTTCTTTAAGAAGTTTTTCCCAAATCCCCATAAGACTAGTGCCTTTCCTCTGCTGACTGTCTCTAATTTATCCTTTATGTATGTTATTTGTGTATAGTTGTTTGCAAGTTGTCTCCCACTTTAGACTATGAACCCCTCAAGAGCAAAAACTGTTTTTTCCTTTGTATCCTCAGCACTTAGCTCAGTGTCTGACACATAGTAAGTGCTTTAAAAATGCTTATTGACTGATTGAAAAGCTTAATAAATGTTTTTTTCATTTCATTTCATAACTGAGCAATTTATTCATTCTCTAAAACCCTCCATATCCAGAAGTTTTTGTGATAGAAATGTCTATCTTCCTAGTCAATTCTGGGCAGATTCCTGTAGCTATATCATCAATGGCAGGACAAAGACCCAACCCTTTCCCTAATAAACATCTAGGCCTGCTATAAATCATGTAACTGGCCTGTTTTGTGAGGAGATACAGATGCAATACTGATCTGCAGCCTAGAATATGTTAGATGTGGTGTCATGCGAGGCCCTCTCCCTCTTCCTATTGGGACCTGAAAATCTCACCAGAGGTTTGATGCCCCCTTTTCTGGCTGAGTCAATGATATGTCTTTTCCCCTCTAAAGATTACATTTTTCTATTTTTATCTCTTTAATTAATATGATCTGGATAGATCTATCCCTCTATCTTCTCCCTTCCCTAGATGTGGCAAGGCAGAAAGTATGCCTTGCCTAGTGAGCATTAATATGTGTTCAATTAAAAACTCTTATTCTTGACACCATTGTCCAGTTGGCATCTCCTACAAGAAATTCAAATTCCACCCCCCTAAAAAACAGTAATAGAATAAGGCACCCCAGGTCAGATTTTTCCTCGGGGGGAAAATACCAGCCCCTGAAATGACTCTAGCCTTTGACCTTGAAGAAGAACAAATACCCAATAAGAACAAGGCAAACAGAGGATTGACATTAAGGCAATTTTACAGTGGTAAACTGTAACTACTATTTGGCAAAGTCCACAGACAGCTCAGGAGGTAAGGCATATTCCCAAGATTTGGAGCTGCATCCTGTAATGGAAAGGGGCTGACCAAACTGTAACCTCACCAGTGGATCAGCTCCATCCTAGCACTTGGGAAGCTGGAGCCAGCAGGTGGAACAATCAATGAATCTATCAGCAGAAACGTGTCCATGTAAATAATTGAACACACATTGTCTTCCATTAGAGCAATACTGGCTCCCAGGATGGCTAGACCTGGGCAACTTTACAATCCACACTGTAGTTTTCAGTGTTTTAAAATGCTAATCATTTTCTATTAGATTTCCATAAACTCACTTAAAGGGTCTTCCTTATTAAACTTTTAAGATTGGCATTAGCATTTTAATTTCTGAAAGATTTATTACATGATATTATTTCTCCCTTATCAGTAAATAAACACAGAACATTTGAAAATGGAAACACTCTTAGCTTTTGCGAGTCATCCCTTTTGATATGAACAAAAAACAAAAATCTATTGTTTCCTGAGCAGTTTCAAGGCTTCTCTCAAATCCTTCCCTGAACACCAAATGACTTTACTCTGGGTCATCCCAGGGCAGATTATCAATGGGTCTCCTTGTTTGTGTCCCTAAGCATGAGCTTATCTTATTATCTGTGAATACACCATGCTTCTAGAGGGAAAGCTGCAGAAACAGTTCCTCAGATTTGCATTTGAGGATGCTGCTCTTTGGATAATGCCAGGTACTACACAATGATGGGGAGCTGACCTTTAACAAGAATTAATATCACGTCCTGTTTGGAAGACAATGGTCTAGGACATCTCTAGAGTTCCAGGGGTGGGGAACTTGTGACCCCTGAAGCTACATGTGGTGCTCCAGGTTCTCAGATACAGTCGTTTGACTGAGGACAAAACATGGACTCAATCAAAAAGCCACATTTGAGGATTTAGAAGGTGACCTCTAGGTTCCCCACCTCTAGTCGGACTCTAGGCCCAGCCCAAATCTCCTCTTCCTAAGCCTTCTCAAGTTGACCCAGTCAAGAGTTCTAATTACAACTCAAATTTATTGAGTGTTTTAAAGTTTTACAAAGCACTTTATTCAGAACCACTTTGAGAGGCAGGCTGTTTAAAGATTATTTCACTTTTTGAAAGTTTTTCTTTCTTTTATTAAATATTTCCCAATTACATGTAATACAAGGTTCAACATTAATTATTTTAAAAATTTTGAGTTCTGGTCAGAGGAGCCAAGATGGCGGAGTAGAAAGATTCACATATGCTAGCTCCAAACCCACAGCCCATAAATTATCTATAAAGAGGAACTCCCTACAAATTCTGGAGCAGCAAAAGCCACAGAGCAATGGAGTAGAGGAGATTTCTGTTCCAGAGAGCCCTGAAAAACTGGCACCAAAGGTCCATCGCTCAGCAGAGCCCAGCCCTGCCCTGGCCGCACAGCCCCGAGAGGAGCAGATCCGAGCAGGCTTCAGGGACAGAATCTCTAGCGGCTGTGAAGGTCCCTCAACCACAGGCGTACAGGTCAGTGAGAGAAACTTCTGAACTGGCCAAGAGGGGAGCGGGGTGTCTCCATAACTCAGGTCCCCTCAGGAGGCAGCAGCAGGGGGAAGCAGCAGACGGGAGCTCCCAAAGCAGGCAGGAACTCTGCTCCATTACTGAAGGTCTCCACATAAATCCCAAGGGAACTGAGCCTGAGAGGCAGCCTTGCCCCCACCTGAGAACCTGAATTTCATCTTACCCTGAATAGCAGCCAGGCCCCCGCTGAAAGCCCTGAGGCTGGCGAGCAGCATTTGAATCTCAAACTGTAAGCACCAGCTGGGTGGATCTGGAGCTGAGGTGGGCATGGAAAGGAATCTCAGAAGTCAAGTAACTGGATGGGAAAGTGCCCAGAAAAGGGAAAAAAAATAAAAGCATAGAAGGTTACTTTCTTGGTGAACAGATGTTTCCTCCTTTCCCTTTCTGATGAGGAAGAACAATGCTTACCATCAGGGAAAGACATAGAAGTCAAGGCCTCTGTATCCCAAACATCCGAAATAGATATCCAATGGGCTCAGGCCATGGAAGAGCTCAAAAAGGATTTTGAAAATCAAGTTAGACAG
>JAQQSK010004828.1:2414-20738 GCA_028658325.1 Potorous gilbertii
GCAAATCTCCTTCACTGTGTTGCTGCGCAGCCTCCACTGCTCCAGAATTTGTCAGGAGTTCTTTTTACAGGAAATCTATGGGCTGTGGGTTCGGACCTAGCATAGGTGAGTCTTTCTACTCCGCCATCTTGACTCCGCCCCCCTAAGTCCTATTCTTAAAGACAATTCTTGAACCACTTGAAGACAAGTTATCATGGCCTCTAGTTGCTTCACCTGATCCTCATGTGGTATGGTTTTTGAATCTCCGTAGCATCTTGTTTTTGCTTGTATGAACACAGAATGGGCAAAACCCCTTCTAAACCATAGTGTTATTGAATATTGTTGTGAACTCCTATAGTCCCTGCTATGAAGAAGGAAAGAGAAGGGGTCTAGTTGATCCCTGGAGTTCAGGAGATATGATGTAAAGAGCTATAGGTGATTGGGTGTCCACACTATGTAAACCACCAATATAGTAAGTTTTTAGGAGTGGGGAGGCTACCTGATTGTTCAATGAATGGCAAATCTGCCCAGGTTGGAAGCAGGAAAGTTTAAAACTTCTGTACTTGATCAGTAATTGGGGTAGATCCATGAGTATCAACTGCACTCCAGCCTGGGTAAGATAAGCAGATCTAGGCTACAAAAAAAAATAACCTATCAACAAAAAAAAATCTATTTATCAAAAGTAGTTCCCAGATTGAAAACTCCAGAGTATGGAAGAATATACTGAGACAATCACAATTTTCCCTCTGTTTTGGATACTCCTCATACTTCTTTTCTTCCTTCAAAATTATTAATTTTTTTGTTTTCAGTTTTCAAGAATCACTTCTATAAGTTCCAAATTTTCTCTCTCCCTCCACCCTCTCTCCCCAAGATGACATGCAATCTTATATGAGTTCTACACATTCTACACATTAAGCACATTCTCTCATTAGTCCTGTTACATAGAATGAAAATGAATGGGAGAAACCATGAGAAAAACAAAATGCCACAAAGGAGAAAATAGTGTATTTTATTCTTCGTTAAGACTCCATAGTTCTTTTTCGGGATGTGGATGGCTTTTTATATCACACATCCTTTGGAAATATTTTAAGTCCTTGCGTTGCTGTGAAAGGCTAAGTCTATCAGAAACAGTCCTCTCACACTGTGACTGTTACTGTGTGTAATGTTCTCCTGGCTCTGCTCAATTCATTCAGCATCAGTTCATAAAAGTGTTTCCAGGTTCCCCCAATTTATGGGCATCCCCTTGATTTCCACCACAAAGAGAGGGGCTATCATACTTCTAATAACATAGGATTTTTGCTTTAGTTTTGCTTTTAGTGCATAGGCTTATTGCAACATTTTTATTGCTTTAGAATGCCTGGGTGTTAATTAATGAACTAGTTGTTGATTATGTGCCTGCTGAACTGAGTAGCTGATTTTTTTTAAATTTAAGTACAAGGTATTACATGTATCTCTTAAAATTCAGTCTTGTTAACTAACCAATGCTTCCAGCCTTTTGAGGATATTTTGAATAAAAGTTCTGTCAACCAACCTATCCCTCTTGGCTATGTGCTCTATAAACTTTTTAACAAGTTCAACTTTTATGTTCTTATCCAAATAATGGTTTTTAAAAGGTTGAATGCTGCAGGGCCAAGGATAGAACTCAGAGGCAATCTACTGGAGTCATCCCTCCTGGTTCAAATAAGCCACATTAATCAACAATGTTCATGTATAAATAGGCAATCAATTTTGAACTCTCATATCTCTGTAATAACTTAGTGTTAAGAATTTTTGTGTTAGTTCTTAAAGCTTTGGCTTACAACTAAACTATTAATAGAATAGTGATTCAGAAACTTACTGAACAAAGACTGATTTCTATTAAAGACAGCATGATTTTGAATAGTGAGACTGATTTACAAATAATTCCCTGGGATATTAAAATTTTATACATTTAGATAGGAAATGCTTTTGTTATTGACACCTCATCTGGGTCAGCCTCAGCTATTGAAAAGGTCCAAGAGAAAGAATCATTTTTTTATGGTTAATTTATTTATTTTTAGTTCTCAAAATTCATTTCCATAAGTTTTAAAATTTCTCTCCCTCCCCAAAGGGCATGCAGTCTGATATAGGCTCTACACATACATTCCTATTAAACATATTTTCATGTTTGTCATGTTGTACAGAACAATTAGAATGAACAGGAGGAACTGTAAGAAAGAAAAAAACAACCAACAAAGAAAATAGTCTGCTTCGCTCTGCATTTGTACTCCATAGTTCTTTCTCTGCATGTGGATGGCATTTTCCATCATGAATCCTGTGGAATTGTTTTAGGACCTTGCATTGCTGAGAATGACTAATGCTATCAGAGTCAGTCTTCACAAACTGTGGTTGTTACTATTTACAATGTCCTCCTGGTTCTGTACACTTCACTCAGCATGAGCTCATGTAAATCCTTCCAGGTTTTTCTGTAGTCTGCCTGTCCGTCATTTTTTATAGAACAATAATATTAGAGTACATACACATACCACGATTTTTCAGCCATTCCTCGATGGATGAGGATTCCATCAATTTTCAGTTCTTGGCCACCATGAAAAGAGCTGTTATAAATATTTTTTTACATGCAGTCCTTTTCTCATTTTTATGATCTTTTTGGGACACAGCTCTAGTGATATTGCTGGGTCAACGGGTATCCACATGTTTATAGCCCTTTGGACATAGTTCCAAATTGTTCTTCAGAATGGTTCGATCAGTTTGCAGCCCCACCAACAATGAATTAGTGTTCCAACTTTTTCAAATCTTCTCCAACATTTGCCATTTTCCTGTTTTGTGATATTAACCAATCTGATAGGTGTGATGTGGTAGCTCAGAGTTGTTTTCATTTGCATCTCTCTCATCAATAGTGATTTGGAGCATTTTTTCATGTGAGTATAGATAGCTTCTTCCTTTGAAAACTGTCTGTTCATATTCTTTGACTATTTATCAATTGGGGAATGACTTGTATTCTTGTAAATTTGACTCAGTTCACTATATATTTTAGAAATGAGGCCTTTATCGGAAACACTAGTTGTAAAAATGGAAAGAATAATTTCTAGACAGGTGCTTCATAATTAGGGGCACAACCTTTGCTATTTTGAGGGATATATAAGATAAAACGATAAACTTATTTCAATGTGCACTTCCTTTATCATTAGTGTTTTGACATAGTCTTTCAAATGATTGCTTATAGCTTGTAGTTTTTCCTTGGAAAACTATTTCTTCCTGTTTTTTGAATATATGTTAATTGAGAGTCATGAGTTTCGGTCTTACAGTTTTAATTTATTTCCCTATTCATCTTGGATAACAGAATTTTTTGGATTAATATTGATTTTTTGGTTAATAGTGATATTAATCTTTGTCATTGTTTTGCAGTTTTTCTTCTTACTATAGCTTCACTTAGTTTGTGTAGAATTTTTCATTCTACGCAATGAACATTGCCTTCTTTATGATCGTCACTCTCTTTTATTTGTTTAGAATTATATTCTTAGCCAGAATTGTGAAAGCTAGCTTCCTTCTTTCTCTTCTAATTTTTTCTCTATAATGCAACCTTTTACTTTTAGCTTATATACACTGGGAATTTATTGTAACTTTGCGGTAACATCGTTCTGACATTGCTTCTCTAACCGTTATTTCTTCCAAACTACTTTCTGATTTTATAGGAGTTTCCTCTTCACTAGTTTATGTTTTGGGTGATTACCAAACACAAGATTGTGACATTTTAGTGCTTCTGGTTATTATCATTTCAAACTGTTACATTGATCGATTTTTACATTTGATAAATCGTCTCAAAATTTCATGATTAATAATATATTTCAACATCTGATAGTGTTATGGTACTTTCAAATCTTTTTCAATATATTTCTCTTGAGAATATAGATATTTTGTTGTTTCAAATAAATGTTATTATTGTTCTATATACTCCTAAAGTTGACATCTTGCTATTTTGATGAAAACATATGTTGATTGCTTTTGTTTTCATATCATCTTTATTGTTCAATAATTCTGAGAGAGGGAAATTGAGTTATTGAGGGAGATAAAGAGGAAGAAGGAAGGAAGAAAGGAAGGAAGGAAGGAAGACCAGCTGAGTGAAACTCATCAATACATTATGCTAGCCTGATACTTGGACAATGATTCACAACAGCAACCCCTTCCCCCATTTCTGTGTCTTTATCCTTAAAAAAGTTCAGCTATTATAAATAAAGCTTTAGATTCTTTTGTTGTTCTTTCCGTTTACTATTTTGCAGTGATTTTAATATTCCTAGTTCTAATTATTTTCATTCAAAACAATTCACGTAAAGCATCTTTTGATTCTCTAAGTTTTGAGTGTTCATCATTTCTTTTGGCTCAGTAATATTCCTCATATTGTTATGTCATGATTAAATTATTACTAAATACATAGGTATCTATGATCTTTCTGGTCCTTTGACATCACAGGCAATAAATTACTTTAATACTATATCTTGAATAAGTTTAGATTATATAATCATGTTTATTTATAACTAGGCTTCCACTCAATCCTAGACATTTTGCATGCAACTTGTGTGCAGAAGGAGATGTGATTCTTCATTGGTGGAAAAAAAGACTGGACAAAATTCTAGGAAACTCAAAGAGGATTCTATGGAACTCTTGTGTCAAAACTTTAGTGTCAAAGTTCCATTAGAATGAGATATGCAAGGCACCAGAAAAAATTCTGTATCTCTTATACATGTCTCGGTTTTGTGACTTGTTTCCTGAGAGACTCCAAGAATATTCTTCCTTCAGTGAGAATGAATTCACTCTCTCTCTTTGAACTGAGATTTCATCTCATTATCAATTTAAACAATTGTTCTCTTTTTGGAGATTCTTTCATATGTTCTAATCTGTACTTTTTAAAATTTCTGTTTTGCAATTTGCAAATGGGTTAATGTACTATTTGTTTATATTAGTGATATTTTGTGTAACCCTTATTTGCCAAGATGACAAGTTTAAATTAAGTGCTGCCATTTCCCTTAGTTAATCAACAATAAACATTAAGTACTTTCCAGGCACTGTGCTAAACATTGGAAATACAAAAAGACAGATTTTGTGCTCAAGGAGCTTACAGTCTAGCAATAGACAACATGCAAATATGAGTGTGCATATGTGTGTGTGTATAATATGTGTATGTAAGTGTGTATAAAATCTCTCAAGCTATATACAGGATAAATAGGAAATAATTAATAATGAAAAGGCAATGGAATTAAGGAGGGTCAATAAAAGCTTCCTATAGAAGGTAGAATTTTATTTGAGACTTCAAAGAAGTCAGGGAGTTCATTAATTGCAGTGGAGGAGAAAAGACAACCAAAGAAATTGCCCAGAGCAGGGTAATGGAGTGTCTTGTTTAAGGAATAGCCAGGAGGCCAATGTCATTGCATCAACTAATTTGTATTGGGGAGTAAGGTGCCGGAAGACTGGAAAACTAGGGGAGAGTGTAGGTAATGAAGGATTTTGAAAGCCAGAGAATGTTGTATTTGTTCCTGGAGGCAAGAGTAAGCCAGGGGAGTGGGAGGTAAAGGATGATATAACCTGGCCCAAGCTTTAGGAAAATCAATTTAGTGATTAAAAGGAGAAGGATTAGAATAGGAAGGAACTTGAAGCAGGCAGACACAATAGCAGGTTATTGCAATAATGAAGGCAAAAAGTGATAAAGGTCTGTACTATAATGATGAGTATGTTAGAGTAAAGGGACATTTTGGAGAGATGTTGCAAAGTTGAAATTGACAGACCTTGGCAACAGTTTAGTTAATGGGGAGTGAGAGACAGTGAGGAATCCTGGATAACTGCTAGGTTATTAGCCTGAGAGACTGGAAGAGAATGAGGGACTGTCCTCTACAGTAGAATGAAAGGTGAGAAGGGGTTAAGGGAAAAGGCAATAGTTGTGTTTTGGACATATTGAATTTAATGAGTGGAGAATTGGCATTTCTTCTTAATTACTACTGCCCCCTCCCCAGAATCATGACATTACACTAGAGATATTTCAACTGTTCCAATAGATATAAATCTCACTCTATATACTCTTGGAGAGGGGCAAAAGAAAAAACAAATCCATATGTGTGCGTATACATATATTTACATATATATGCATATTTGTGCATGTGTACATCTGTTTCCTTCACTACTACAGGTCCTTTAGGTATAATGTAGTTTTCCTATTTACTATGGTTATAATTTAAAAATTTTAAGTGTTTCTTAGAAAATATTTGGCAATAAACCTTGTTCTAGCCTCTTTGTATTGCTTCTGTATGTTTCCTTATTTTTAAGTTTCTTGTGTTCAGAAAATTAATTCTTATAGTTTTCTCATCTATTTTGTCATTCTTGATCATTCTCCCTGGCAAGTTTAATCCCTTAGTATTTAAGGTTATATTTGCTATATTTGCATTTGTTCCTACTTAATTATGTTATATTGACTCCCCACTCTTTTTATAAACACTTTATTCCTTTGCTTATACTTATCAAAATTTTCAATAGACCATCTATCCTCTTTCCCATTTTCTAATCCTCTTCTGATTTGCTTGGATATAATGAAGTTGTTATCATTTTATCTATGTTTATCTTTACCATTGTCCATTAGTCTATCAATAGAATCTCTTATTATTTTTACTTTTCCAGCTCAGATAATAATGAATTCAGAATCTTGGCACCTTACTCTACTTTCCTATTCATTACAATCTTTGTGAATTTTCAATAACTTTGTCATCTTCTTTGGTTTATTCTTCTAGCCTACTCTTAAATCTTGTCTGCAAATCATGGGATTGCCCATTCTTTCTTTATTCGATGTGTATCACCTGGAAGAAAAGAGTTTTATTTGAGACTTGTTCCATTCATCTGTTATCTTGCTCATTTATCCATTTCCCACATTTATTTCTTTGTTCAGATTTCCTTCCTTATTTTCAAGAGTTTTACTCTTAGAAATATCAATTCATAAAGGAAGCAGGCATATATAGTAGAACTATTAAATGGTATATTTAAGAGAAATGTTTGTGCCTCAAATGCTTTCATGACATTTTCCTTTTCAGAATTCCTAACATTTCAAAAGAGAGAAAGAATCATCAGTCACCAACTATTTGAATTCATTTTATATATTTTTTTGTTCTATACTTCCCTGGCCTGTTAGAGAATACTGAACAGAATTTAACCCCTTTAAAATGGCTCAATGTCATAATTTAGAGTAAGTGATATTTATGGTGATGATGTCATCACTGGTAAAAAAAATTACATAAGCAGTTGGATTACATAAGCACTTTTTAAAAATTACCACATTAAAAAATTACATACGCACTTTACAATAAACTCTAGATCACTCAGACTTTTCTGAGAATAACAGTGAGTCCTGGATGCACTTTCATAACCCTAAGGGAAAACTCAGGTTTTAGAAATAAAGAGATGAAAACTTGGCTTCCCTAAGACCATCCAGGATCTCAGAGGCTACAACTCAAGTTTTTATATACTCTGACTCCTAGATCATATATCATAACATTTTAGCATTGAGTGGTAATTTGGATGTCATCTTATTTCACTCTTTCATTTTATACATGAGGAAACTGAGGTTCCAAAAGATGAAGTGACTCCTTTAGAAGTAGTAGCAACTAGTTCTATGATGGCTGTGTTTGATTCTTGGTTTGATTCTCTTTCTGTTACATTAAGTGGTAGAGCCTTCACTTTCTAATCTTAAATTGGAATTTAATCTCTCTGTGTCCTATAGTTTCTCCACATAGAAACTCTTATCATGGGTAGGCATCTTCAGTAACTTTTCTTTGTTCTTGTTAGAAATGATGAAAGATGTTTTTACAATGATGGTCTATCAAGGAAGATCATGAGATTTCCTATAAAGGTCTTTCTAGATACAATAGGTACTAATCATGGATAATTTAAACATAGCCTTTTTGTTTTGTTTTGTAGGCAAGAAGCTAGACTGTAATGCTCTCAAGGCATCTTCTTGTTCCATTATTCATTATTTCATTGTCTGACAAGAATGGAGCACCATGATTTGGATTGTATCTCCCCTTTCCTTTTGCTCCTTCATGACTTGGCTAAATGGATAAATAACAAGAAACTGCTTAGTAATTCACACCTGGATCCCATTAATGACCCAGTGTGTATGTGTATCTATGAATAGCACTTACTCTTAGTTTCCTACTGTATCCTCAGAGTTTCATTCTTCCCAGTCTCTAGTGGGGAAAAAAATTCTCTAAGACCTTCCTATGCTTATTCCCTAGAGTGAAAAAAAAATCAACTGCTTCCTAAAAACATCCAAGATTTTTGGAAAAAATTATTTCTTCTCTGGTGCAATTATTAGAGTTCACAGTCATAAACGATTATGCATTGGTATAAGAATGAGATTTAAAAAACACCTTTAACAATAAAGCTGAGTTTTCCCTTTACCAGGACAAAATAAACATTGTGAATTAAACTTGCTTCAATTTTTTAAAAAATCACTCCCATTTCTCAAGACAATTAAGAGCAAAGAAAAAATGGACTTATTAATTTCATGTAATATTTTCTCTTTTCCCTGAATTGTGCCCTATTTAAGTGTTCTGAGTCTCAAGTGCCCCCTACCCCTAACCCCTCCAAAGATCTCAGGTAACTGTATGAACATATCTCAAAGATCAACAAGTGATGAACCTGCCTCATTTACCTTCTAGCTTGCAAGTGCTTAGAGTGTGTATATCTCACCTATGGTATCAAGTTCATGATTTGGAAAGACATTTCAACTTGCTTATCATTTACCTTTCTGTCTCCTTTTCCCCTCTAGGCTAGATGTACTGGGTTTTAAATAATAAATTTGGCTTCCTCTTAAAGGTCTATAAAAGAGAAAGGGAAGGGTTGGAACTGGTGACTTTCTCCTCCTCCTATCAGCACAAGAACAGTGACACAGAAAGAGATAGCAATATTCAAGATACCCTTCACTAAAAAAATGCTTTCTTCTTCACCCACAATGCATTTTATTTGCTAAGCAGCTGAATGGTGAAGTCAATAAATTAAGAATCCGTCAATGGACCCTGAATATGGATGACCTAAGTTCAAATCTGGTCTCTGACATTTGCTTCAGTTTCCCTCAACAGTAAAATGAGCTTGATTGTATTTAGCTCTCAAGGTTGTTACAAGAATCGAAGGAGCCAATGTTGATAAAGTTCTTAGCACAGTATCTGGCAAATCGTACATGATGTATAAATTCCTTCTTTCCATACTTTCATCCCTGTCCACTTGAATGAAATTTCTCTCTGGTTAGACCCGGTTATGCCTTATTATAATACTGTACTCTCTGAAACTCTATCTCCCTTTATCTTTTTTCTCTTCTTCACACATTCAATCCATTTTCTGACACCTTCTAGAATCTAAGGCAGTTCATACTTGCATTCTCTCCATCATTGGTTATTCTGCTCACATTCCTCCAAGTTGCAAGAGCTGGATGAAGGATAAACATACTTCTTGTTTCTCAGTGCCACTTGAAGTCTTTCCATCTGCCACCATTGCTCAGAAACCTCCTCTGAAATTCATTCTATTTAGATATATTACAGTATCCAAATTCCTGTATCTGTCATATACAAACATCTTCCTTGAATCTCAACATTTTTAATACCTGCTTCATAGTCTTTCTTACTATTCCAAGGATTCTTAACCTGGGGGATAGGGGAACTTCAATTTTTTTAATTGTGTAACTGTATTTTAATATAATGGTTTCCCCTTGTGATCATGCCTAATGTTAAAAAACATTATTCTGAAAAGGGATCTATAGGCTTCATCAGATTGCCAAATGTGTCTATTATTAAAAAAAAGGTTTAAAAAATTCACCTTCACACTTCATCCCAAGTAATTTCAGTTTCTAAGTTAATGTCCCTTGGCATTAACTGTCTTCACAATTCATCAAACTCTTCATCTATGTGACTTCTTTCACCATTCCACTGCAGTTATCCTCTAGGCGTAGTTACACATTAGATATCACATCAATTGAAAGAACTGAATCTTTAGCATTTTCTACTATAAGATTCCATCAGTGACCACCATTACCTCTTCTTCTGTTTTCGCCTGTGCATCACACTTTTAAACCTTGCTTAGGAGGCAACTTGAAATAGTGGATAGAGCATTTCATTTAGAGTCAAAAACACGTGTTTGAATCTCATTTTGGATACTTACTAGCTGTGGGATCCTGAGCATGTCCTTTAACCTCAGTATCATAGTCTATAAAATGGAGATTATAACACCACATACATCATGAGTTTTTTATGGGGATCAGATGAGATAATTTATGCAAGATCTACATAGACTATCATTCCTACCCTCACAATGAAGTTTTTACCTTCACTCCTGTCTCTTAATTCTTTGTACCTTGTTTCTCCTTCACTTTTTTCTCTTCAGAGATAGAGAAATCAAGGGACCAAAGACACAATAATGATGAAGAATAAATTAGAAAAGTGTGGGGTAGTGTAATGATAGGCTTTAATAGCTCATGATACCTCTGTTTTGTGGAGTTTTTGTTTGATTTTTAGAGCAAAGTGCAAGACTCACTCTACTTTGGACATGTTCCTTCTTCCTGGCTGGTACTTTTTGTGAGATTCTCCCTCCAGCCATGTCTGGAAATTTCCATTAATTTCCATGCTGTGCACAATTTTGTTAGTTGACATCTCTTGGCATATGATGTCAAATATAGAAATTCAATTAGTCAGATTAGAAAAAAATCCAAAATTTATAGAGCTTTAAGGTTTGCAAAAGAGTTCAAGTTAAATTTTGTTTAGTACCTCAAGGCTTGCTAAACAATTTTCATTAATTATCTCACTTGCTCTTCACAACCAACCCATGAATAAGATAGTTAAGTGACTTACCCAAAATCAAACAGCTAATTATGCATCTAAAGCAGGATTGTAACTTAGGTCTTCCTGACTTCAAATTCAGTATTCTCCCCAATATGCCGCATAGCTGCCTCATACACCACTGCTGAAAACTCTTCATAAATATCTTGTACCTCTTAAACATTCAAAAGTGAGGGCCAAATAAAAGATGACTACATTAAAATGGAAGGAGAGGCAAGTATCTGGAATTATCTTGGTACCAGATTTAGATGGTTGCTTCTCATAATGTCCTCAATATTCTTCTTCCTCCTGCCTTTTGTAAAGATCATCTCACACAAGGCCCCGAGTCTTTCCCTTTCTACATCATGGGTATGTCTTACTCCTATTTTTTGTCTTTCAAGTAAATTGTTTCAAATACATCTTTTTTCCTCTCTTCATTTCCTATATATCCATGTGACTATGTGTGTCTCAAATTAAGACATATCCAATGTCTTTCCTGGGGTGAGTTAAGATCTTAAAAAAATATGCTCCTTTCCCTTCTCCACCTCTAGTCAAAATAGTTTGATTTGAATACACACAGGAGGGAAGTATAACAGTTTTCATCTGTGTCAAGATCTGCAGTGTGACCATTTTATTGATCAGTTTATTTAGAGTAGAGACAGAGTCTTCAAGAGTTCGAAGTTTAAGACATCCAAATGCAGAAAGATTTCCATCACATGATTTGAAAGAATGTCATTGTTACCAATCTCTCTTTCTAGAAAACAGGATGATAAAGTTAGACAATACTTATATTTCCTTCTTTGGTGTGAGAGAAGTTAAATTGATCTGACTGGGCAAGTGATTTAATATCATGTATTTAATGAGTATTTATTCCTCCTTAATCCAACTCTGTTCATGGACTCAAAGAACTAACCTTCTCTTCTTCCCAATTCACTACTTTGAGCTATGGGAAATGGGTGGGGGGAGGGAATATAAAGATGAATGGAAAGCAAGTGAACATTCTGTAACCACTGGGCAGCCAAAGAAGATTCAATGGACACCACTCTGACCACCCAAGATGTTTTCATTAAGGCAACAGGAAACACATTCTTGACCCTGATCACTGCTGGTTTTAGCATAGTCATAATGCGTGGGTTGTAGCAAGGGAGAATTGACTGAAATATTGTCATCCTCAGAGTTAGACATGAGGGTAGGGTCTGTGAAGGGTACAGATGATTTCCTATTCTACATTAAAATAGAGTAGTTTCTAGTCTCCTCCAATATTCAGTGTTGAGCAGAGAGCCCCTGGAGTTCTTTCACAGATGATCGATCCCAGTGGGAATATCTCCTGACTCTTTCATGCTTATTCCTTCCTTTGATGTTCAGAACTCCTACTGGCACCAGTAGAAATCTAGCCTGGGAATAGATGCAGAATATGATTTGAGAATTCATGGGGTGTATCAGCAACACATTGGTTCTGTTTTATCAGTTTGGAATTGCTTTCATTCTATTTCACATGCCAGGTGTGTCAGGCAACATAGAATTCATACTGTAGTTTCAGGTAAGTACTCAAGAATGTGCCATACCATTGGTAAATTTCATAGACATTTCATAGTAAAATTTAATGCTGTGGAAAGTTTAATTAGTTACATTAAAATTTTCATAGCTCCCCTTAGAGATGTGCCCTAAATGGTTCTTACTGTATGTTGCTCTCTCAGTTTTTTTTTTCCTTGCCCTTTCACTTCATAAAGTTTCTTAATTATTCATGTGGATTTATTCATTCATTTCCCATGTTGACATTGTCTTGTGATTTCTCTTTTCTAACTATGCCTTTCCAATGTAGATTCATTTAATGTGTAAAGAAGTGCTATTTTTTCATATATATATATATATATATATATATATATATATATATTTAGTCTCAATTATGTGTTCCCACCTGAATCTTTCACTTTTGATCAATAATAATGAGGAAAACATCATCTTTGCTCTAAAATCTTGAGTTCTTTGCTAGGCTCTTCATAATCCTTAGCAAGATTTTCTGGATTTCTTCTGGCATTATTCATCCCCACAAGTATTACTAGACATGGTAAGGTTTGTCAGGTCAGGTTTGACAAGTCTTGGGAGTCCAACCTTTATATCCTATGCATATACCCCGTGAAGACAGAAAAACTCTCTGTTGTTTGCAATTTACTGACATATAACATACATGGTACCCCACAGCATCAAATTGCCAACTACAAGTACTCATCTCTTATTCCTCTGTTTGCCATTTGATACCCTTAACCTAATTCTACCTGTGGATCAATGTTATTATTCCCCAGAACACAAAGAAGAAACTAATCAGAGATGGTATAGAAGGGGCTTTAGTTCTACATGGTCAATGCTGTTTCTTCTCTTCCTTTTCCATTTCACGTTCTTTCATCTTTTAATTTCTAGATACACATGTAACACCAATACGATATTCACAGTGTCTGAGGTGTTCATGAATATGCCAACACAATTTTTAATTGTGAAATACAACAGACTCTCCACATGGAAGACAGAACCAGAACATTTATTCAGATGCTAGAAAATCAAATCCTTCATAGTAACAAAAATCTATACACAATAACAATTCAGAGAACAGCACCATCCTCAAGCCTTCCCTCTGCTAGGCTTCCCACAAACCAGCTCCATTAAACAAATAACAATCAGGCTCCTTTAAATAAAATCACAAACAACCTCTTTCACTCATGCTAGCCAACTGCCTGAATTCCTGCATCCTTCTTAGATTTTACTAGACTCTAATTTCTTCTCAACTCTGCTCTAGCTTCACCTCTTTTTGTTCCACCCCTCCTGCTTCACCCCTTCCTGTTCTATGTGACTTAAGCAGGCCAAATGGGCCCATTAACATATGGGAAAGACCTTCCAATTAAGAAGCAAAATTATATTAACAATAAGCAAAAATGCATTATCAGTACAACAAACTAGATTTTCCTTAGTCTTTTCATTTCACTTTTTTGATTTGTTTCTTCACCGGAACATATAGTGATACTTCATTCTCTTTGCTAACTTGAGGAATAGAAATGCTTTCCTAAACACCTTTATTTTATTCATAAAGACGGAAACCATTTCTACTTTGTCCATATATATTTGATAAGGGAAACAAAATGTAACACTTTATACAGGTCACTGAATAATTTCTTATTGCCTTCCATCCTTTGCATTCATTTTGTCAGCTCTCTTGGCTGACTTTGATGGCAATCTGCTTATCTGAAAAATGAATATATGAGGTGAAAATCTAATTAGGTGATCCCACATCATTTCATACTACTATTGATCACCAACCATCTCCACTTACTTTGCTGGATGCTTGGCAGTTCCTACTGGGAAGGGGACTGTGAGTGGAATCCAATTTATTTACCAGAAAGAAGCAGAAAGAGATTTAAACGTACTAGACACAAGATAAATTACAAAGGCACAAGACAAAATGTAATAATCTAATGAAATCAACCTAAGTCATTTCACTTTACCAGTGGTCTCTGAAAATTATCATCTTCTTCCCTGGATGTAAGATTCTTCTGTTTCCCTGCTGTGTGCCAAAGTATATCAAATCACCTGGAACATAGCAGGTGTTTAATACTTGCTATCTTGCTTAATTAATTTATATTTACATGACCTGAAACTACATCTTAGACTTAGTTAACTTAAAATTCATCTGTAACATATATACATACATGTATATGTATACACACATACGTATATACATGTGCATATATATGTACATATACATACACCGTACATATAACTGCATTGTGTGTGTGTATTCACAAACATACATATACTTTTTTTTCTGGGATGTGATTTTGGGAAATAATGGGACATTCAATGTAAAGTTCCCTAAACCTCCCTTCCTACTTGTCATTCCCTTCTTTGTTTCAGATATTGTTAGAAATTTTGAAAATGCTACGCCTCCTATAGTGAAAAATTCCTGTATTATTATAATTTCTTTTGCTCTTTCAGATGTTACTTTCACTCTCCTACTTCATTATTTTTCACATTGTATTTCATAAAGTCATGGAATCTTAGAGTAGGAACAGACTTCAGACATCATGTAGTGCTGTCTCTCATACCATAATGGAATTTCCTCTACAATCAACAAATTCCTAATTGGAAGCCCCCTTTAAATCTTTACTTAATTTTTTCTAGTGACAATAAACTTGTTGCTTCATAAGTAAGGGCTCCTTCTATTTTCAAATTGATCTGATTTCTAGAAAGAACATTAACTAGAATGAAGAAAACAGGACTTTGTTCCAAGTGGTAGGGAACATACACCTTCCATACACCTCCCTCTAGCTGTTTGTGTTTCACCTAAGAATTATGTGATGACTTACAACTCTACCAGTTCTTACAGTAAGTTTATATTTGTTGTTGGATTGGTTCTTTTCTATTACTCACAGTAACATGGGTACCACTTGACTAAATTTGACTCAGGTTCTGGGATTCCTAGTTAGAGTTTTGGCCAATAAGTGTTTTTCTTTCCGAATTACCCTTTTTCTCCTTTCAAATAAGCTTTCTTTTGCTGTTGTTGTTATATTGAACATGATAAATACCTAAAAAATGAACATTTTGATATTCAAAACAGAACAGGAAAACTCAGGATTGTACATGTTGAGGTTTCATGATGTGATGTGTTGCAGTGGAACTGTCTCAAAGAATTCAGTTAGAAAACCTTTAATCCAAGCATGGCATTTATTGAAATTGACGCCTCTCATGAAATGGGATAAGTTCTAAGAGGAACCAGCAGCTTCATAGATAGCAAGATGAATTTTTATAGAGTAAAAGTGTAATTACATAACAGAAATTTATACAGAACATAGGAATATGATTAATATTAAAAGGGCATGAAGATAAGGGATTAGGTAATGGAAGAGGGGTCCCACATATGGTTTTGTAGTTAAACATTCTGGCCATGCTGCCCTCCAATTGGCTAGCTATTATGGTCCTGTCTAGTCAAGATAGTTAGGTATTGTGGCCCTGTCTTGGACTGGATGGATGATGTGATTGTGATCGACTATAAGAACATGCCTGTTTCTGTGGGAATGGGTCTGGGAGTCATGGCTGGATAGAAGCAGTGACTAGGTTTCCATGCCTTCTGTTTCTATGAGAAGTATGAGTTTTAGGGACACACCCTATTGGTCTATTGAGAAGTAAGGCACACATGAAGAAGTTAGAACATTGGTGGGGATCAATTAAGTAGGTGTATTGGGCCTGTAATGAAGTTAGACTATTTGGGTTGGAGGGCAATTCTATTAATACTCCATCATTTCCATTTAAAATTTCTTCTGTTCTCTTTTGTGCATCTTTAATAATTCTTCTTTCTTTCTTGTCTCCTTTATTATCACTATCATTAGACCCCTTTCTCTGAACTGAGAGAGACAGAGGTAGAGGGAGAGAGAGACACAGAGAGAGAGAGAGAGAGAGAGACAGAGAGATAGAGACAGAGATAGAGAAAGAGAGTGCTACAATGGTCACTTTTGAAAAGTATTTATCTTATTCTATGCAATACATAAAGTATCTTTCTATCAGGAGGTAGCAGTTTGACTCCTCCTCAAAGCACCTTCTACAGGAAACTCTTTCTAATGTCTTCTTGCTATTATTTCCTATTTCTCCTGTTTATGGCTTTCTAATATATATTTGTTTGTGTGTCGTCTTCTCCCTTAGCCTGAGGGAAGTAACCATCTTTTACTTTTCTTTGTATATTCAACACTTACCACACTGTCTGGGATATAGGAGGTGCTTAAGAAATGATTGACTAACTCAGACAGTCAGTGTTTTACCATTTTTTTCTTTAAAATACTGTTGTAACTGATAGACTATTCTCCTTGCTCTGCTTACTTCACTCCATATTAGGTCATTTAAAATCTTCCCAGATTCCTCTAAATTCATTACTTTCATAATTTCTTGTGGAAAAATATTATTACATTATTTTTGTATGTCATAATATTTTTAGTTATTTTTCCCAGTGGATGGATAGCTTTTTAGTTTAGTAACAGAGAATGTTACTGTAAAGAGGGTCCTTTTCCTCTTTCGCTGACCTCTGGGATGTAGACCTCAAAGGAAAATCACAGAGTGCATGCATAGTTTAGTAACTTTTTAAAGTATAAATCAAGTTTCATTCCATAATGTCAGGACCAATTCAAAACTCCATGAATGTTGCATTAATGTTTCTTTCTCCCATACGTCCTCCATCATTGTCATTTTCCTTTATTTGTCATCTTTGGTAATCTAATGATACTACAGTGGCTGAAATATCAAAGTTACTTTGATTTTCATTTTTTATTACTAGTTATTTGGAACTTGCTTTTATTGACATGACTGGGAAAGAGGGAGGGGGAGAAAATTGGGAACTAAAAAACTTGTAGAACTAATAATAAGTTCATATCATTTGAACATTTATTTATTGGGAAATGGCAGTAGGCAGTTCAATGAATAGAATTTGGCACCTAGATTAAGGAGGACTTGAGTTCAAATCTAGCCTCACAAATTTACTAGTTGTGTAAACTTGGAAAAGTCGCTCAACAGCTGTTTATCTCAGTTTCTTCATATGTAAAATACTCATGATATCACCCCCCTCATAGGAGATCATGAGAATCAGATTATACAATATTTGTGAATCACTTTGGAAACCATTAAGATACTATGTAAATAGCATTTATTATTGCTATTTTCTTATTATTTATTAGTTTATTTAAAACAGTTCTTTATTTTGGATATCAGACCTCTACCAGAGAAACAAAACTATAAAGTACTTTCTTATATTGAATGAAAATCTGTCCTCTTTAAATTTTCATTGGTATATCCTAATTCTAATATTACTCTTTATCATATCATGCCTCTTTAAGCAACTGAGGAGAGTGGTCATATTTGCCAAACATCACTTTATCCATATAAACATCTCCATTTCCTTCAATTCTCTTCAAAGGACATGGGTTCTAGTTTCTTTATCTCCTCGTCACCCTCTTTTTCATACTCTCTAACTTATCCTTTTTAAAATTGGGTACCCACACATCCTAACTTGTTAATTCAATTGCCATCTGATCAGAAGACGAGAGAGAAGAATTATGATCTCTCTGGGACATTATTCTGGACATTTTGCTTCAGCAACCTCTGTTGATAGTAGTTTTCTAGGGCTTCTGTGTCTCATTCATAAGCCTTTATTTCAACTGTTAGGATGGACTTATGTATTGGGTGTAAATCTTTACAAATAAATGTAATGCAATGAAGGTGGGGAATAATTTTCCTTTTGGATATGACACACTTAATGTATGAGAATATCTTCTTCTACTTTACTCCTTTTCTGTTGATTCACTTTATTAGTTAAACCTTTGTAAAGATCACACTAGCAGTGTGGTCTTTACTTCTCTTTTTGATTAGCCTCAGATGCCATCTGCTTTTCTGCCTCAGCATCAAAAAATTACTGAATGCATTTTTTTTAAAATAAATTTATTTTTTTACATTCATTTTCACAAGATTTTGGGTTCCAAAATTTTCTCCCCATTTG
>JAQQSK010004829.1:0-22846 GCA_028658325.1 Potorous gilbertii
ACTTTGCCAAAGTTGTTTATTATTTCAAGTAGTTTTTTACTTGAATCTCTGGGATTCTCTAAGTATATCATCATATCATCTGCAAAGAGTGATAGCTTAGTTTCTTCTTTAGCTATTTTTATTCCTTCAATTTCTTTATCTTGTCTAATTGCTACCGCTAACATTTCTAGTACCATATTGAATAATAGTGGTGATAGTGGGCACATACAAAATTTTTAAAGAAAATATTAGCAAAACGAATACAGCAACTAATTAGGAGAGTAATACACCAGGTAGGATGTGTACCAACCATACAGTGCTGGTTCAATACTAGAAAATCTATTAGCATTATTGAACATATCACCAACAAAACTAAGAGAAACCACATGATTAACTCAACAGATGTAGAAAAAGCAATAGTACTTCCTATTGAAAATACTGCAGAACATAAGGATAAATGGAACTTCACACAAAATCATAAGCAATATCTACATAAAACTATCATCAAGCCTTCTATGCAATGAGGATAAGCTAGATACATTTTCAATAACATCAGGGGTGAAACAAGCATGTCCATTATCACCAATATTATTCAATACGGTATTAGAAATGCTAACTGTAGCAATAAAAGAAAAAGAAATTGAAGAAATTAGAATAGCCAAAGAAGAAACTAAGTTATCACTTTTTGTGGATGATAGGATATACTTAGAAAATCCCAGAGAATCAAACCAAAAACTACTTGAAATTATGAACAACTTTGGCAAAGTTGCATGTTACAATATAAACCCAGATAAATCATCTGCATTTCTATTTATTGCTAACAAAATACAAGAGATAAAAAGAGAAATTTCATTTAAAGCTACGATATACACTACTAAATATCTTGGAGTCTATCTGTGAAAAGAAACCTAGGGGCTATATGAACATAATTACAAACCACTTTTCACACAAATAAAATCAGATCTAAGTTAGTAGATAGACATCATTTGCTCTTTGGTAGGCTGAGCTAATATAATAACAATGACAATTCCACCTAAATTCATTTACTTATCCAGTGCCATACCAGTCAATCTACTAGAAAATTATTTTCTAGAGCTAGAAAAAATAATATCACAATTCATCTGGAAGAACAAAATGTCAAGAATATCAAAGAAACTAATGAAAAGTAATGCTAGAGAAGGTGGCCTAACCCTACCATATCTCAAATTATATTATAAAGCAGCAAACATCACAAGCACTTGGTGCTGGCTAAGAAACAGAGTTGTAGACCGTGGAATATGTTAGGTACTCTAGACACAGTAGTCAATGAATATAGCAATCTACTGTTTCATAAACACAGAGACCACAATTTCTGGGATAAGAACTCACTGTTAGACAAAAAATTACTGAGAAAACTGGATAATAATGTGGTGGAAACTGAGCATAGACCAACACCTGACACAATACTAAAGAATGAAGTCCAAATGGATACATCATCAAGGTATAAAGATTGATATTATAAACAATTTAGGGAAGTAAGAAATAGTGTATTTGTCAGATTTAAGGAGAATGGAGAGGTTTATGATCCAATAAAAGATATAGAACATTATGAAGCACAAAATGGATATTTTTCATTAGATTAAATTGAAAAGTTTTTGCACAAATAAACCCAATTCAACCAAGATTAGAGGGAAGCAGAAAACTGGAAATGAATTATTGCAATTAATATTTGTGATAAAGGTCTCATTTCTAAAATATATGGAGAACTGAGTGAAATGTACAAAAACACCAGTCATTCCAGAATTGATAAATGGTAAAAGTATATGAACAGGTAGTTTTCAGAGGAAGATACTAAAACTATGTATAGTCACATTAAAAAAAAATGCTCCAAATCACTATTGATTAGAGAAATGTAAATCACAACAGCTCTGAGGTACCACATCACACCTATCAAATAGGCTAACATGACAAAACAAGATCATCAATGTTGGAGAAGATGTGGAAGAGTTGGAGCACTAATTCATTGTTGGTTGATCTATGAGGTGATCCAACCATTCTGGAGAGCAATTTGGAACTAAGCCCAAAGGGCTACAAAAACTATGCATATCCTTTGACCCAGAAATATCACTTCTGCCTTTTTATCCCAAAGAGGTCATAGAAATGGAAAATGGTCCCACATGCACAAAAATATTTATAGCAGCTCTTTCTGTGATGGGCAAAAACTGGAAACCAAGGGGATTCCCATCAATTGAGAATTGGCTGAACAGGTTTTGATATATGAATGTAATGGAATACTATTGTGCTATAAGAAATGATGAACAGGATTACTTCAGAGAGGCCTGGAACTACTTTTATGAACTGATGTTGAGTTCAAGGACTAGAAATAGGAGAACTTTGGACACAGCATCTCTGTGTGTTCATCCTTCATTGCCTAAGAAGACCAGACAGTCAGAGAAATAATGACTTGACTTGCAGTTGACTTTCGTTTTGGGTGAGGGAAGGCTGTGCAGGTCGCGAGCCTCACTTCTCTTCCATAGCCATCTGAATCCAGTGACCAGATATTCATCAAGATGACTGAAGATGACCCAGGATGAGGCAACTGAGGTTAAGTGACACACAGCTGTGAGTATCAAGTGTCTGAGGTGAGATTTGAACTCACATCCTCCTGACTCCTGCACTGGTGCTCTATCCACTGCACCACCTAGCTGCCCCAGACACAGCAACAACCACCGTGTGAGAGGAATTTTTCTGGCAGACTTAGTACTTCATTGCAATGCAAGGACTTAAAAAATTGCCCATGGACTCCTGTGGCAAAACATCTTCCACATCCAGAGAAAGAACTATGGAATTGGATCACAGAATGTAGCAGATCATGTACTTTTGTATTATGTTTTGTTTTGTTTTATGGATTCTCCCATTCATTTTAATTCTTCTATGCAAAATGACTAAGGTGAAAACGAATTTAATGGGAATGTATGTGTAGAAGCTACATTTTGTATGCTGTCTCAGGAAGGGAGTGGAGAGGGAGGGTAGATGGTGGGAAGGGAGGGGAAATACCTAAGATATATGTAAGTGATTATAGAACAGTGAAAACAGATAGAAAAATTTAATAAAAGAAATAATAGGCAGACATCATAAAAAATGGATAGACATATGAACTGATGCTGAGTGAAATGAGCAGAGGACCTAGAGGAACACTATACAAGAAGAAGCCACAGTGTGTGAGGACCACTACTAATTGTCCTAGCCATTCACAGTGATTCAAGGACTTTAAATATTTCCAAAGGGCTCTTGATGCAAATTCCATCTACATCTAGGTAAGAACTACAGAGTTCAAATGCAGACTATTTTCTCTTTTGTTATATTTTGTTTTTACTCCTGATTTTTCCCATTCCTTTTAGTTCTTATATGCAACATGACTAATGTGAAAATGTTTTTATAAGAAAGTATGTATAGAACCTGATAGAATCTTATAAAACTGAATGCCTTCTTGGAGAGTGAATGAAAGAGATGAGGAGAAAATTTAAAACTTATAGAAGTGATTGTTGAAAGCTGAAAACAAATTAATTAGAAAAGAAACAGAAAAAAGCAAATTTCCATTGGGGGTTCTAAGTATTTTTTTAAAAGGCAGGCAATAGACCAAATAAGTTGGGGAACATCTATTCTAGTTAATGATGAGTTAGCCTAATTTTCTTTAACCCATAATGTCCCAAAAAATCTATCATAACAGTAAAATAATTGTCATGCCTTTTTTTTTCCTCTAGGGATTTCCCTGGCTTCATATGAATACTTTGACTAAATTTGGCTCCTAGAGAAGAATGTGTTTCTAGATACTGTCAGCTTAAATATCCTGTTTCATGAAAAAAAAAGATAACAAGTGATTGTTTTTCATTTTAAGTCTGGGAGATCCGATGATATTTGGAGTTTTTACTGCTAAATCGCTGGAGACATTTCTTTTTGGGGTATGAATTCATCCTTCACTTTCTTGCATTCACTTTTTATCTTTCCTTGTGTCTTTATTGTTTTAAAGACAAACTCCTTACTGTTCTATAAAACATCATTATCTCTGCTAACTTAGGTCCCTGCTGTAGGCTTCATAGACTAAACCTGGATTTAGACTTCCCTGGAAATTCACCCAGTCCTTTTAAAAAGGTGGCCTTAAGTGTAATATGGTCTCTGAAATATCCACAAAAAAATTTAGTACTTCTATTAGCCTCATTAAAAATGAGACCATGAATTCTTTAGGAAATGAAGTTTTAAAATCTTATTGTGTTTTTAGTGCTCAGAAATTGTATTTTATTGCATTTTCAGTGTTAAATTGGAAATATTTTTACAAAGATTCCTTAAAGAATACCACATTCAATCACTGAACAAGGGAGATAAGGGAACTCCAACCTTAGATCTATGGGATAAAAGAAATCAAATGATACAACACCCAAAAATTAGAGTCTCTGGATCAAAGTCCTTGCCCCTGATACTTAGTACTTTGCTAGGTGAACTTTGAAAATATTTCTTCTTTGTAAATTAAATGGATGAGACAGGATGAACTCTCATGTGCCTCTCAAGTATAATGCTTTTTTTCTTCCTGTAGGAAGATTTCTGACACTCACTTTACTTATCTATGATACTGAAATGTCCTTCCTATCAAAAGCTTTTAGGAAATCTGAAAGGCTAAATACATGGGAGCTACCATTATTTCCACCACAGTACACTGATTGTATCTAGCAATGTTGAAAAATGCTATTAGATTGTACAAAACATACACCAATGAAATAATAACAACTTTCTTTTATATAATATAATGAATTTTACAATGTGATTTCACATATTACTTCATTTGATCCTTGAGCTTTAAGATGGTCAGGACAAGCAGCTGTAAATCAAATATCTTAAGGAATTTATCCCAGGCCAGCATTCAAAAACAAGAGTTCAGTGACCTCTCCACTGTAACACACAGATTTACCCAGGATGGGAAAAGGAGTAGGAGGAAGAAAAGAAAGAGGAGGAAAAAACATCTACAAAGAAATTGTCAGTATCAATACTGTGCCAGTGAAATATTTTTTTAAAAAATTAAAATAATTTCTTCTTCAAAAGCAATTTAGCAGAAAGCATACAACCTAAGAACTGTAAATACCCCTGCAGTCTAGGAAGCAGGCCTAGAAAAGAAAAGAAATCTCATCCTTCATTCATAACCGTTAAATGTTTCTCCTTGTATGGTGATGTTTAAAGTCAATTAGTAGGTTTCAGTTTCATAAGTCTTGTTTTTTGATTGATTTGTTGTTCCCACCTTCCTAGGAGCTCTTGATTTATAGTTTAATAATCATAATATGACTAGGTCCACTCAGCATGAACATTTTGTAGATACTGGGTTGAGTTATGCTATCAAACTGAAATTCTTGTTAACAAGCATGAGCTTTGTAAAGCTCCATTTATATTACGTATCAACTTGATATACTGACATACTGCAATTTATATGGGAATACTACTTTAATGCCAGCTCTGTTGATTCAATAAAGAGTAAGACTGAGAATATAAAAATCTTTCATTATTTAATCTGAGTGTTTAAAGTAGGGGTGGGGCACTTGGGGAAAAATTTGTTCTGTGAAGTTTGGATTCAGTCAAAGGGCTATCCTTGAGGACATAGGGGGCTACATGTGGCATTGTGGCTGCAGGTCTCCCATTTCTGGAATCAAAAGGTTTTCATAAAAAAAGAGAGAGACAATTTATCAGTCTCATTTTTGTATTCAAACATTTCTTTTTTTAAAGATTTTAGAGAGCAAACGGAAAGGAAAACAAATTCGAAATCTCTTAATGTTTAACAGTCACATTAAAGAAATACAAAATTTGGATTTTGTAAAACACATGTGATAAAACAAAAAACAAATATAATTTGACAATGTTATATTCATGCCTTTCTTGAAAACTCATAAAACAATATAAAAATATGAAAATGTACAATATTAGCATTTTTCTAAGAAGTCAAAAGTTGTTAAAATAATTTACTTCAAAAGTGAGAATGAATTTAACAATAAAATTATACATTGTTTTACATGAGTTAATTTTTTAATTGTTTATAACTCAAATGAAAGAATACTAAACAGTACTTTAAGTTAAATAAATGAACAATGAATTTCTTATAAAGGTTATAAAAATCAACGCACTTATAGTTTAAAAAAATAACTTTATCATCCAGAACTCAATTAACCATATTTTGAAAGTAGAAGCCTAATGACAATGAGAGGATGGGTACAAGATTTTTACTGCAGTGAATTTGGACTTCTAGGGGCTGATGAAAGATGATGAGTAGAGAAAGTACTCAAATAAGCTCTCCTAAAATTTCCTTCCAAACAAAGTTAAAATGACTCCACAATAGCTGTCAGATCTATGTATAAAGGAAGAATATGATAAAAAAAAGAGAGAGAGAGAGAAAATTACAGGATAGAAAAATCGAGGGGACAGAGGCAAGATGGTGGAGTAGAAAGATGCACATACACTAGCTCTTCCCCCACAGCCCATAAAATACCTGTAAAGAAAGATTCTCAACAAATTCTAGAGCATCAGAAGTCACAGAACAACAGAGTGGAGGAGATTTCCAGCCCGGGGTGACCTGAAAGGCCAACAGGAAAGTTCCATCACACCAGACACAGAAAAGAGCCCAGGCCAGCCTTAGTCAAACAGCATGGCTCTGGGAGGACATAGCATACAGTGACAGTAATATTGATTGTATGATGATGGGCAGCTAGGTGACAAGGTGAATAGTATGCTGGGCCTGGTGTCAGGATGATTCTTCTTCCTGTGTTCAGATCTAGTCTCAGACACTTTACTAACTATGTGAACCTGAGTCAATCACTTAACTCTATTTGCTTCAGGTTCCTCCTCTGTACAATCAGCTGGAGGAGAAAATGTCAAACAACTGCATTACCTTTGTCAAGAAAACCTCAAAACGAATCACAAGGAGTCATATACAACTGAAGAAACAACAATAACAATTCTAAGCAATACAGTTATCTGTGACAATTCTAAAGGACTTATGGTGAAAAATGCCATCACCTCTGGAGAAAGAACAGATGGAACCTGAATTCATATCAAAGTATACTTAAAAAAAAAACAATACTGCATTTTTCTTGGGTTATTTTGGGGGGTGAGGTGGGAAGCAATGATTTCTTTCACATCATGATCTTTCACATCATGACTAATATTAAATGTTTTACATGAGTTTACATCTAAAATTTATATCAAAATAGCTTGCCATGTTATTGAGGAGAGTGGGAAGTGAGAGTTAGAATTTAGAACTAATTTTTAAAATTGAATGTTAAAAATTGTTGCCTACCTGTAATGGGAAAAAATAAAATATTGAAAAACCCTCCTCAAACTGAATTCTGGGGTAGAAGAACCAACTTAAAAGATCACAAAGGGAGATTTGTGGCAAAGGGGTGAAGCCTGGCTCAAAACCTACATATATGGAACGCAGTAGTGGGAACAGCAACAGTAGTCAAAATGACTAATTGATTTAGATACAGAGGGTGATGTCAAAAGTAAATTAGGGGAGCATGGAAAAAAAAATCTGTCTGATCTATGAACAAGGAAAGAATTTATGACCAAATAAAGTGAAATGGATAAAGTTGATTACATGAAATCAAAAACCTTCTCCTCATTGGTGTTTTTTTTTTAATTAATTCAAGAAAGTCATTAAAAATTATTAAGGAAATTGTTCCATAATTTTATTATCTGTTTTCTTCATTCCATGGTTTACATATCTAAACTATATTTGCATCATAAAAGAAATCTTATAGAACCCTGATTTGCCTATTTTTAAACATAATTCGTGCACTAATAGTGTCAGTTGTTCCAGAGTCATCTGGTAGAATTCATTTCAGTTTATCTACTCCTGATATTTTTTTAGTGATTTTATTGGTGGCTTATTCAAATTATTTTTCTCTAAGGCAGGGTTATTCAAATATTCCATTTCCTTTTCTGTTCATTAGGGCAATTTATATTTTTTAAATAAATATTCATTCATTTCCCTTAGATTGTCAGATTTATTATCATATAATTGGGTAAAACATGTTTTAGTTAATATTTTAATTTCCTCATCTTTGGTGGTGCATTTACCTTTTTCTTTTTTTTAATTTTTCTACTTCATTTTCCCATTTCATTTTGTCCTTCAGAGCTCTTGCTTCCTTTTCACCAAAAATATTACTGTCTATCCTTGAACTAAGACACAAAAGTGGATGTGCTAAAATTGGGGTTGCCAAATACTACCTGGTTCTGCATCCTTGCCAGTATAGCATCTTCTAGAATCTCCTTCTGAACAATTTCCGTGTTTCCCAACATTCTCTGGATTATGACCTTCCTTTATTTCTTAGCCAACACAAGATAGTTTTGATGACTATCACTTTCTAAATAATTTGAAATCTGGAACTGCTAGTCAGCCCTTTTTTCACAGTTTTTCATTAATTCACTTGACATGCTTGACCTTTGGCTGTTCCAGTTGAATTTTATTATTATTTTTTCTAGCTCTATGAAATAATTCTTTGTCAGTTTATTTGGTATGGCATAGAATTAGTAAATTAATTTAGGTAGAATTGTCATTTTGACTATATTGCCATATATTTTACTTGAGCAATTGATATTTCTACAACTGTTTAGATCTGCAGTAATTTATGTGAAAAATCTTTTCTGTTTGTCTAACTGTGTTTGACTTGGTATTTATTTAATTTTAAATTTCATATATTTTTGTTTTAGATAGTATTTATATTTTCCACAACTGCATTAAAAAGAATTTCTCTTTCTAACTCTTGCTACTCAGTTTTGTTCATGTAATATAGAAATGATGGCGATTTAAATGGGAGAATAAAAAGAGGGTGAGAAAGACACAGTTATCATAACTGTGAATGTGAATGGGAGGAACTTTCTCATAAAATATAAGAGGAGAGCAGACTAGATATAAAGCCATAATACTACAACATGTTGTTTACAAAAACAAACTCTTGTAACCAGAGGGATACACACAGAACAAAGGTAAAAGGGTGATGTACAGTATATTATGCATCAAAAAAACAAAGTTGGGGTAGCAACTCTGATCTCAAAGAAAAGCAAAAGTAGATCTAATTAAAAATGATGAGAAAGAAAATTGTGTTTTTCTAAATTTACCGTAGGCAATGAAATAATATCAATACTAAACATATACGCACCATGTGGTATAACACAATAATTATTAGGGGACACATAAAGTGAGTTATAGGAAGAAATAGATAGCAAAACTATACTAATGGGAGAACTCAGTCTCTCCCTTTTAGAAGTGGATAAATCTAACCACAAAATAAGAAATAAATTGAGGATGTGAATAGAATTGTAGAAAAGTTATATACGGAAGATTTCTGAAGAAAATTGAATGGAAATAGAAAGGCATATACCTTTTTCTCAGTGGTACCTGGCACCCACAAAAATTAAACCACACAAGCCAATCCAAAAACACAGAAATATTAAATGCATCATTTTCAGATCATGATGCAATAAAAGGCCAGGGGAAAAACAGACTAAAAATAATTGGAAACAAAATAATGTAATCCTAAGCAACAAATGGTGGACACAATCAAATAACTTCTTCAAAGACAATGACAATAATAAGAAAACATATCCAAACTTATGGGATGCAGTGAAACCATTTGGAAGGGGAAATTTCATATCTTCCAATGCTTACACAGATAAAATAAAGAGATCAAAGAATTGGTGATGCAACTAAAAAAGCTAGAATATGAACAAATAAATTACCCCAATTAAATACTAAATTAGAAATTCTGAAAATGAGAGATTAATAAAATTTAAATGAAGAAAACCATTAAACTAATACTATGAGATGGTTTTATAAAAATATAAAATAGATAAATTTTTGTTTCATTCAATTTAAGGAAAGAAAACCAAATTACCGGTTTAAAAAAGGAAAAAAGTGAATTTACCACCAATGAAGAAGAAATAAAACAATAATTAGGAGCTATTTTGCCCAACTATATCACAATAACTTTGACAATCTAAGTGATGTGGATGAATATTTACAAAACTTGCCCACATTACCAGAAAAGGAAATAAAATACTAAAATGAACTCATTACTTTGCCAAACCCTATGCCCATAAATTTGACAATCTAAGCAGAATAGGTGAGTATTTAAAGAACATAAATTGGACAGCTTAACCAACAGAGAAGGAAGTAAAGTATTTCAATAACCCTGTCTCAGAAAAAAGAAACTGAACAAGTCAACAAAGAACTCCCTAAGAGCCAGGCCCAGGTGATTTACAAGTGAATTCTATCAAACATTTAAAGAACTAATACCAGTACTATATAAACAACTTGGAAAAATAGGTAAAGAAGGAATGCCACCAAATTGTTTTTATGGTACAAATATGGTGCTAGTATCTAAACTGGGAGGGGAAAATGAGAAAAAAATTATAGATAAATTTCGCTAATGAATATAGATGCAAATATTTATTTTTGTTTCATTTGTTTTCAGTGTTCTACAATCACTTACATATATTTTTTTTTTATTTTTCTCTCCCTCTCCTCTCCCCCTTACTACCCACTCCATCCCTGAGATATCATACAGTTTTATATAGGTTCTACACATACATTCCTATTAAATACATTTTCACCTTAGTTATGTTGCATAGAAGAATAAAAATGAATGGGAGAACTCATAAAACAAGCCAAAGCATAATACAAAAGAAAATGATCTGCTTCATTCTGTTATTGAATTCCAAACTTCTTTCTCTGGATGTGGAAGGCATTTTGCCTGAAGTGATCATTGGGAATTATTTAAGTTGTTGCATTGCAAATAAGTACTAATTCTATCAGAAAAATTCCTCACACACCGTGGTTGTTGCTATATACAAAGTTCTCCTGGTTCTTCTCCTTTCGCTCAGCATCAGTTCATGTAATCTTTCCAAACCTCTCTGAAGTCTTCCTGTTCATCATTTCTTAAAGCACAATAGTATTCCTGAGGATGTAATTGGAGTATAGCTGGAAGAAGGGGAAGAGCCAAGATGGTGGAGTGATCACAACTACTCACTAAGTTCTTAGACAAATTCCTTCAGATGCCTGTAAAAAGAGAATCTGACCAAATTTTGGAGGTGCAGAATCCAATAGGAGACAGAATGTGGCAGGTTCACAGACCAGGACAGACTGGAAGATCAACAGAAAAGATTTCTTCAGCAGGGGTGGAGGAGTACAGAGAACAGAGAGCAATGCATCCTGCTGAGGCAGAGACCAGAACAAGAATCCAGTGGAGCTTAGAGAATAAATGCCTCAGACAGAGCCACACGTATCTGCAGCAGGTGCTCTTGAGACTATCAGCCTACAGATTAAATGTCTGTAAATCACCTACTTGAACTTCCAGGAGACAAAATATTGGAGTGATCGGCAAATGCTCTCTCTCCTCCCTTTATTGACCTTGAAAGAACCATAGAATATTTTCCCAGAAAAATCCTGGATCAGTGGAATCAGCAGAAAGGGCAAACAGTCTTGCAGGACGTGAGGCTAGGAAGATCACTCAGGAGGATTCCTCTTACTCTGGTGGATGATCTGAACTGTCCCAGACAGCCCCACCTTAGCAACCAGGAGGAGATCCAGAGCCCCAGTGGGATGGAGCCTCGCAACAAAAAACACCAAGACCCCAGGCATGCCTCAGCACTCCATGGAAAACAGGAAGACACTAGGACAGCTGAAATCACCACTAGATGCACTTGCCTTTGCTCTAGCTCAGCTGATGTGACCTCCTTGACTAGATCACCCCTCCTCCTCATTTAAAAAGCAAATTCCAGGGCTAATCCCGGGAGAAACAAAAATTACTTCACCTGGCCCTTGCTCTCTCACACCAGTCAGCTCAGCACTGGATTCTTTAGCTTCTACCTAAAAGAACCAGAGACTACAATACGTAAAGTGTATCATCATGAGTAAGAGGCAAAGCAGGAAGCAAAAAACCATAGAATCTTTCAATGGGTACAAGGACAAAAACACGAATACCAAAAGGTCACTACTGAGACTATACTCCAATCTGAAACTTCAGAAGGGACTATGAACATATTGCATGCAAAAAGAGCACTCTTGGAAAAGCTGAAGAAGAAAATTGAAGAAAAACTGGCCAATGATTTTAAAAGTATGCAAAAAGAATTCACGGAAGAGAACAGGTCCTTAAAAAGGAAAATTGAACAAATGGAAAAAGAAGTACAAAAACTAATAGGATAAAGTAATTGCTTAAAGGGAATAATTGGACAGGTGGCAAAGGAAATGCAACGTTAACTGAAGTAAACAACTTGAAAAAAATTAGAATTGAGCAAGTAGATGCTAATGACTCTATGAGACATCAAATAAAATGTGAAGAACGAAAAGATAGAAGACATTGTAAAATATCTAATTGGAAAAAGGATGGACATAGAAAATCGAGCCAGGAGAAAAAAATTAAGAATTATTGGTCTACCAGAAAGTCATGATGAAAAAGAAGCCTGAACAATATCTTCCAAGAAATTGTCAAGGAAAACTGCCCAGAGGTGCTAGATCCAGAGGACAAAATAGTCACAAAAGAATTTCTTCCACTTATGTTAGTGTGACTACATAACATCACTATAGTGAAAATATGCTCAATAGGAAAGTACATGTCGAACCTATACAGAATTGTATGCTGTCATGGGGAGGGAGGGGGGTAGGGGGGGAAGGTGTGGGGGTATAAAATCTTAATTTTAAGGAAGTGATTGTAGAACATTTATAAATAAATAAAATAAGAATTAAAAAAAAATCCACCTTTCACCTCCCAAAAGGGATCCCAAACTAACAACACCTAGAATATTGTTGCCAGATTCCAGAACTATCAAGTGAAAGAGAAAATACTACAGGCAGCCAGAAGGAAACCATAGAAACATTGAGGAGCTACAGTCAGGATCATACAGGACCTTGAAGCTTCCCCATTAAAAGACTGAAGCAATTGGAATATAATATACAGTAAGGTAAAGGAGCTGGGACTACAACCAAGGATCCCTTATCCAGCAGAGTTAAGCATAACATTTCAGGCAAGGAGATGGGCATTCAATCAAAGTTGATTTAAGGGTGAAAGGGAGAAAGTAACAGGAGATGTGAAAACGAGGAAGCCAAAAATGGTCAATTGGATGACAGGAAGAAGTACAAAATTATATTACAATAGAGGGAAAGAGAGGAGGGAGATGAGCCTTATTTGTGAGATAGCCTCATCTGATTGGTTCAAGGAGGGAAAAAACAAACTGAAGTAAATATATAAATCTAACTAGGTCTTTAAGCAGAAGGAGGGGAAGGAGTAAAAGGGAAGGGAGGCAAAAATGGAGGAAAGAAGCAGTAAGGGTGAAGGGCAGTAAAAGGGAGGAGGATGAAAGAAGACAGGGAAGATTGCCAGAAGAGGTGGTCAAAAATTAATACTCTGATGTGGAGGGGAAAGGAGATGGGAGAACAAAAAGCATAAATGTTGGGAAAGAGTTTGGAGGGAAAGACACAGATAGTAATCATATCTGTGAATGTGAATAGGATGAACTCTCCCATAAAAAGGAGACAGACAGAAGAATGGATTAAAGGCCATAATCCAACGATATGTTGTTTGCAGCTAACATATTTGAAATGGGGGATAAACATAGGATAAAGAGAAAAGATTGGAGCAGAATATATTGTGCCTCAACTGATGTAAGAAAAGCAGGAGTAGCAATTCTAATTTCAGCCAAAAAACATCAGAAATAGATCTAATCAAAAGAGATAAGGAAGGAAACTATATACTGCTAAAAGGCACCATAAACAACGAAACTATCATTAATTAGCATATATGCTACAAACATTATAGCATCCAAATTCTTAGAGGACATATTAAGGATATTACAGGAAGAGATAGACAGTAAAACTGTACAAGTGGGGGACCTCAATTTCCCTCTCTCTGAACTTAATAACTCTAACCTTGAAATAAACAAGAAAGAAGTTAAGGATGTAAATAAAACTCTGGATAAGGTGCAGAAAATTGAATGAGAATAGAAAGGAATATACCTTTTTCTCAGTAGTACATGGCACATTCACAAAAATTGACCATATATTAGGGCATATAAACCTCACAGTTCAGTGCAGAAAGGCAAAGATAGTCAATGCATCCTTCTCAGATCATAATGCAATAAAAATTAGACATAATAAAAGGTCATGGAAGGATAGACTAAAAATTAATAGGAAACTAAAGAATGTGATCCTAAAGAATGAGTGGGTTAAACAACAAATCATAGAAACAATCAGAAACTTCATTCAAGGGAAAGACAATAATGAGAAAATCTACCAAATCTTATGGGATATTGCAAAAGCAGTTCTTAGGGCAAGTTTTATATCTTTCAGTCTATGTGAGCAACTATTTTATTTGTTTCCTGTGTTCTACAATCACACATATCTCAGATATTTTCCCTCCCTTACCCCCTCCCCCTAATTCCCCACTTCTTCACTGAGACAGCATACAGTTTTATATAGGTTCTACACATACATTCCTATTAAATACAATTTCATCTTAGTCATGTTGCATAGAAGAATTGAAAAGGAATGGAAGAAAATCATGAAGCAAACCAAAAAATGATCTTCTTCATTCTGCAATCAAATTCCACAGGGCTTTCCCTGAATGTGGAGGGTATTTTGCCTTAAGAGACGATTGGGAATTATTTAAGTACTTCAACTGCAATTAAGTTCTAAGTCTACCAGAAAAATTCCTCACGCACTTTGCTTGTTGCTGTATACAAAGTTCTCCTGATTCTGCTACTTTACCTCAGCATCAGTTCATATAAGTCTTTCCATGCCTCTCTAAAGTCTTCCTGTTCATCATTTCTTACAGCACAATACATTATATTCATGTACCACAATTTATTCAATCATTCCCCAATTGATGGGCATCTCCTTGATCTCTAGTATTTGGTCACCACAAAGAGAACTGCTATAAATATTTTTGTACATGTGGGACCCTTTCCCTTTTTTATGATGTCTTGGGATACAGTCCTAGAAGGGGTATTGCTGGGTCAAAGGATACTCATATTTTTGAAGCCCTTTGGGAATAGTTCCAAATTGATCTCCAGAATAGTTTTATCACCTCACAGCTCCACCAACAAAGAATTAGTGTTCCAAATCTCCCACATCTCCTCCAAAATTTATCATCTATCTCTTTTGTCATGTTAGTCATTCTCAAAGGTGTGATGTGGTATCTCAGAGTTGTTTTGTTTTGCGTTTCTCTAACCAATAGTGATTTAGAAGATTTTTTCATGTGAATATAGATATCTTTAATTTCTTCCTCTGAAAACTGCCTGTTCATATCCTTTGACCATTTATCAATTGGAGAATGACTTGTACATTTGACTTATTTCTCTATATAATTTAGAAATGAGACCTTTATCACAGACAGTAGTTGCAAAAATTCTTTCCCAGTTTTCTGCTTCCCTCCTAACCTTATTTGCACTTAATGCGAACAAAATTATCCATTTGACACTTCAAAATGCTTTTCTATCTCTTGTTTAGTCAAAAATTCTTTCCTTCTCCATAAATCTGATAAATACACTGTCCTTTGCTCCACTAATTTTATATAGTATCAATCTTTATACCTAGATCATGTACCCAAGTATGCCTCTCTTGAGATGTGAGTTTGAAGATCAAATTTTCTATTGAGTTCTGGTCTTTTCATCAGGAAATCTGGAAATCCCTTATTTCACTGAATGTCCATCTCCTTGCTTGACATATTATGCTCAACTTGAGGGGTAATTAATCTTTGGTTAGTCCTAGTTACTTTGCCTTATGGAGTATAATATTCCAACTTCTTCAGTCTTTTAACGTAGAAACTGCAAGGTCCTGTGTGATCCTGACTGTAGCTCCTCCATATTTGAATTATTTCTTTCTGGTTGCCTGCAGTATTTTCTCCTTCACTTGATAATTAGGGATTTTGGCAATGATATTCCATGGCATTTTTATCTGGGGGTACCTTTCAGGAGGTGAACAGTGGATTCTTTGGATGACTACTTTTCCCTCTGGACCTGGGACTTCTCGGCATTTTTCCCTGTTGATTTCTTGTATGATATTGTCCGGGTCCTTTTTTTCATTATGGTTTTCTAGATGATGAATTATCCTTAGATTTTCTCTCCTGCATCTATTTGCCAGGTCAGCTCTTTTTCAAATTAGATATTTAAATTTTCTACTATATTTTCATTCTTTAGATTCTGTCTGACAAATTGCTGATGTCTCATAGATTATTAGTTGCTACTTACCCAATTCTATTTTTTATCAAATTATTTTCTCCAGTTTACATTTTCATGTCCATTTCCATTTATCCGATTTTTCCTTTGAAGGAGTTATTCTTTTCAGTGAATACTTTGTCTTATATTTTAAATCATTGGCCAGTTTTTCTAATATTTCTCTAATTTGGGTTCTAAAATCCTTCCTGAGATCTTCAAGGAAGACTCATTATACTTCAGACCAGTTTGTATTCATTTTTGAAGTTTTGGATGGGAGTACAGTCTCCATGCTGACTTCTTTCTTATTTGTGTTTTGGTTCTTGTCCCCACAGACAGATTCTGTGGTGTTTTCTATTCTGCTTTGCTTCTTACTCATGATAGCAAGCCTTTTCTTGGGTTTTAAAATAGATCTCTGGGTCTGTGGCACAGGGAGTTCTTTCCCACAGTTCTTATGCCTAAAACTTGAGACTTTTTTGTTTGAGCTTCTGGTTCTTTCAGCTGGAAACTAAAATTCTGCAGCTTACCTGGTGCTGAGCTGGCTAGTGTTTGAAAGCAGGGGCTAGTGAGGTCTTTTGGGGTTTCTTTGCAATTACCCTGGAGTTAGCTCATTAAGTGTGCAGGAGGGGTGGTCTGGATGCTGGAGGTTCCTCTGATGAACTAGAGCAAAAGAAAGCTCAGAATTCTGACCTAGTGTCTTCCTGCGGGGGAGTTGAGGCATGACTGGAATCCTGGTGTAGGCAGTTGCTGGCTTCAGCCACTTAGATTTCATGATTTTCTTCCGGTTTCTTGAGACAGGGCTGTCTGGGACAGCTCTGATCTCTCACTGGTGGCCTTTTGCGACCACAAGAGGAACCATCTTTAGTGATCTTTCAAGCCAACAGTGTTGAGAATCTCTTTAACCCTTCTGCAACTCTCACTGTTCCAGGGATTTTCCAGGGGAGATATTCTCTGGGCTCGTCAAGGTCAACAAGGGGAGGGAGATAGCAATTACTGATCACTTGCCATCTTGACTCCCAGAACAAGAAATGCCTAACATTATATTCTTATCCCAGAAGCTAGGGTCCTTGGGTATATCAAAGAGTACATTGCCATATTCATTGACTTCATTGTCGTGAGTACCCAGCCTATACCTTCTGTTTCTTAGCCATTACTAAGTGATTTTGATAATTGCTGTTTTATAATACAATTTGAGATCTGGTAGAGGTAGACCACTTTCCCTAGCTTTTCTTTTCATTACTTCCCTTGAAGTTCTGGACATTTTGTTCTTTCAGATGAATTTTGATGATATTTTTTCCAACTCTAGAAAATAATTATCTGATAGTTGGTTGGTATGGCCCCTGAATAAGTAAAATAATTTAGGTAATATTGGCTCTGACAAACCTGTAGCAAATGATATAAAACTTCACTTAAGAATTGCTTTTGTAGAATATTTATAAATAAATAAAATAAAAATTAAAAAAAAATTGCTTTTGCAGTATCCCATAAGATTTAGTAGATTTTTAGTAGATTTTCCCATTGTTGTCATTCTCTTGAATGAATTTCTGGATTGTTTCTATGATTTGTTGCTTAACCCATTCATTTTTACGATTAGAGGTCAAAGGTACTGGGATTAAAACCACGAATCACCTACTCAACAAAATTGAATATAATACTTCAGGGGTAAAAATGGTCATTCAATGATAATAGAGGACTATCGAGCCTTCATGATGAAAAGACCAGAATTGAATAGAGAATTTCACTTTCAAAACAAGAATCAAGAGAAACATAACAAAGTAAACAGGAAATAAAAAAACATGAAGGACTTTTCTAAAGTTGAACTGTTTACTTTTCTACAAGGAAAGATAATATTTGTAACTCTTGAGACTTTTTCAGCACTTGGGTAGTTGGAAGGATTGTATGCACACATGACACACACATATATATGTATGTGTATATATATGTATGTATATGTGTGTATATATATACACACATATACATACATACATACATATAAAAGGAGAACATAGGGTGAGTTGAATAAAAACTGATGATACCAAAAAAAACCCAAAATAAAATCGAGGGGTGAGAGAGGGATATATTGGGAGGAGAAAAATGGAATGGGGTAAATTACCATGCATCAATAAAGTAAGAAAATCTTCTTCACTGGATAAGAAAAGGGAGAATTTGAGAGAGAATAAAGGAAGCTTACTCTCTTCACATTTAACTTGAGGGAATGACATGCTCACTCAGTTTGGTATGAAAGTATATCTTGCACTTCAGAGGAGTAGGGGAGAAGGGGACAAGTGGGGTGAGAGGGATGATAGAGAGAAGGAAAGATGGGAGAAAGGAGAAATCAGAAGTAAACACTTTTGGGGAAGAACAGAGTCAAAAGAGAGAATAGAATAAATGGGGGCAGGATAGGACGGAGGAAAATATAGTCTTACACAACATGACAATTATGGAAGTCTTTTGCAAAAATACACTTATATAGCCTATATTGAATTACCTGCCTTCTCAGTGATGATGAGTGGGGAGGGAGGAAGGAAAAGAAACTGAAATTCAAAATCCTAGGAATGAATGTTGAGAACTGTTTTGCATACAACTGGGAAATAAGAAATACAGGTAATGGAGTATAGAAACCTATCTTGTCCTACAAGAAAAGAGAGAAGGGAATAAGGAAAGGGAAGGGTGTGATAGGAGGGAGGGCATGTTAAAGGAAGGGGTAATCCGAGTGCAAGGTATTATGGGGTGGGAGGAGAGGAGAGACATAGAGAAAATTTGGAACTCAAAATTTTGTGGAAATGAATATTGAAAACGGAAAATAAATAAACACAAAAATGAAAAGAAAATAAAGAAAATTGGAGGAAGAGTAAGTGTCATTAACAGGGCAAAGAAGTACACTCACTAAGACAGAGGTTCACAAATTAGAAGACTCATAATAGAAAATGCTATCCACATCTATAGAAAGAATTATGAAGTCCAAAGCATACTATTTTTCTCTCCTTTTTATTAGTGATTTTGTCCAATAATAGCCTATACCAATTGCATGCCATCATAGAGATCATGGAGAGGGTATTTAGAACTGCAACTCTTTGGAAAATAAATGTTGAAAACTAAAAATTGATAAATTATTTTAAAAAGAAATCCTGTTGTTATTATGTGGGCTTATTTTACATTCTGCAAATTTGCTAAATTATTTACTTGTTTCAACTAGATTTTTCAGCTGATTGTCTAGAGTTCCACATTTACTATCATATAATTTACAAGGAGTAACAGCATTGTTTCCTCTTGCCTCATTTTATTCCTTCAATTTACTTTTCTTGTCCTATTATAATAGTACATTTCCAGTACACTATTGAGTAATAGTGGTGAGAGCAGATACCCCTGCTTCACATCTGATCTTATGTGGGACAGTCTTCAAATTTATCTACATTACAGATAATGTAAAATGGATAATTTTGGTTGCATGTAATCAAAAACTGTTTATAGAAATAAAACTAATATAGCTATATTAAAAGGAAAAAAATGAAATGGGGAAATTTTAACAGCAAGTTTATCTTATTAAGTCTTCTTTTCTAAATTATATAATAACTGAACCAAATTTAGAAAAATGAGAGGTATTCTACAGTTGACAAAAGGTCAAAGGACACAAATAAGCAATTTTCAATAGAAGTTATGTGTAATCTCAGTCTACTGATTATAGAAATGGAAATTAAAATCATTCAGAGATTCTACCTTATAACTCATTAAAGCGTTTAACATGACAGTAAAATAAAATGAAAAATCCTAGATAGCATGTGGAAAAATTGTAAAACTAATGAACTCTTGGTGGAGCTGTGAATTAGTTCAATCATTCTGGAGACCAATTTCGAAAAATGCCCAAAGAAGTATCAGAGTGTGTGTACCCTTTGACCCAGCAATGCAAATACTATGTCTGTATCCCAAAGAGATAAAAAGGGCAAGGGATCTAACTTTACCATGATATTTATAAGTTGGTCTTGCTGTAGTGGCAAAGAGTTGGAAATTGAGGAAATGAGCATCAGTTAGGGAATTATTAAGCAAGTTGTGCTATACTATTTTGATGGAATACCATTGTTCTATAAGAAATGAAAAGTGGAAGATATATATACATATATACATACACACATAGGGCATGTGCATAAAGAATTACATCAGGGTTGCTTTGCTAATATATATTATAAATTTTTCATATAAACCCACGTTTGGTGTAACAAATATGGTGTGTGTGTGTGTGTTTGTGTGTGTTGTGTAGGAAAGAAGCAAAACCTTTACACATATACATCTACATTGCAATTTAGTCTTAGAGAGTTGTTCGAAGTACCTGAGTAGCTGCCTCTCAGGAGCCAGATTTTGAACCAAGGTATTCCCCATTCCTTGCCTTTTTACAAAAATGTGTTACATATAAATGATGCAAAGTCTAAGTATGGATTATATATGAAATGTTACTATATGTATTTGTCCAGACTCAACAAGGGTAGAAAGATATTTTTTAAATTGAGAAAAATCTTATAGGATACATTTATATGTTAAATTCTATGCAAAGTTGTGTTGTTCCAAATAAATTGAATAGCAAATTAAAAGATTTTTTTTGGTTCAAAAATGGATATCATGTTCACCTTTTCAAAATTCTTTTTTTCATTATATTAGACATTTAAAATTTCTTCTATAGGCTTTTACAAAAAAATAGTTAAAGTTTGCTAGGGTAAATGTAGTAAAAGGTTTTGTGGAGCCAAACATTGAGACTTTAAGATTTAACATTGTTTCTCCTCTTCAAGAAGTTCAAATATGTATCTATACGTCTTGAGTTGTGTGTGTTGTTAGTTGCTAAATCATTTGTTTCTTTATTCTTTGATTGGTGCTGCCATTAACCCATAGTCGTCTCATTTTCTCTGCAAAGTTTCTAATTACTATAATATTTCTATAAAGAATTTTAATTTCCCATAGCTTTTTATTTGGTTCAATTGAATTTGGCCATTGTTGTTTTCTTGAATACACTATATATCCGTAGCCAGGAACTTTACTCTTGTATGACTTTAATCGTCCTCCATTTTGACTCTATATGTTGACTCTTTATGTTCAATTCTTTCATTTCATCTTTAACATTAACTTTGTGTACTTGAAAATGTATACCTTTTTGTTTGCTTGCTCGTTTTTAAAATATCCTTCCCATTAATCACTCTTACAGTTTCAATATATGTGACTATTTAAAAGTTTTTAATTTTCTGGGCTAAATTTCACATTTTTCAGTGTTTTTTTTTAATTTTATTTATTTTCAGTGTTCTATAATCGCTGCAATATAACTCAGACTATTTTTTTCCCTCCCTCACCCTTACTTCCCCTCTCCCTCTCAGCGATAGTATACAATTTTACATAGGTTCTACTCAAACATTCTTATTAAATACATTTTCACTATAGTCACGCTGTGTGGAAGAATTAAATTGAATGGGAGAAATCACATAACAAATCAAAACGTAATACACACACACACACACACACACACACACACACACACACACAAAATGATATGCGACATTCTGCGATTGAATTCCACAGGGATAGGAAGGCATTTTTCCTTAGAATATCATTGGGAATTTTTTTTAAGTCCTTGAATTGCTAAGAGGTTCTAAGTCTACCAGAAAATCTCTCACATACTATGGTCGTTGCTGTGCATAAAGTTCTCCTGGTTCTGCTCCTTGTGCTCAGCATCAGACCATATAAGTCTTTCCATGCCTGTCTGAAGTCTTCCTGTTGGTCATTTCTTACAGCCACCTTCCATAGCATTTCTTTTCATTAGTCCCCTTGATATTCTGGACCTTTCGTTCTTACAGATGAATTTTGATGCTATGTTTTCCAGCTCTAGAAAATAACTATGTGATAGTTTAATTGATATGACACTAAATAAGTAAATTAATTTAAGTAAAATTTCCATTTTTATTATATTGACAGCCTACCCACAAGTAACTGATGCTTTTCCAATTACTTAGAACTGACGTTATTTGTGTGAAAAGGGGCTTGTAGTTGTGTTCATATTGTCCCCTGGGTTTGTTTTGACAGGAAAACTGCCAAATATTTTATACTGTCTACTCCATCTGTAAATGGGACTCTTCTTTCTATCTCTTTTTGTTGGGCTTTGTTACTAATATATAGAAATGCTGAAGATTTGTGTAGCTTTACCTTGTAACCTGCAACATGCCAAAGTTGTTCATTATTTCAAGTAATTTTTTTACTGAATCTCTGGGATTTTCTAAGTATATCATCATATCATCTGCAAAGAGTGATAGCTTAGTTCCTTTTTTGCCTATTCTAATTCCTTCAGTTTCTTTATCTTCTCTAATTGCTATAGCTAACATTTCTAGTACCATATTGAATAATAGTGATGATAATGGACATCCTTGTTTCACCCCTGATCTTATTGTAAATGCATCTAGCTTATCTCCATTGCATATAATGCTTGCTGAAGATTTTAGGTAAATATTGATTATTATTCTGTGGAAAGTTCCCTTTATTTCCAGACTCTCCAATGTTTTTAACAGGAATGTATATTTTATTTTGCCAAAAACTTTTTCTGCATCTGTTGAGATAATCATTTGATTTCTGTTAGCTTTTTGTGGATATGATCGATAATGCTAATAGTTTTCCTAGTATT